>JAQQSQ010000661.1:0-14038 GCA_028627145.1 Eidolon dupreanum
TTCCTTGTAATACTCTTTGTCAGCTGCAACAAACTAACTTCTATTTATGAATTGCTGAGAATTATCGTTATTGTTGTGGTTTTACCCTGATTGGTTGTTTAATTTTTTGTATACCTTTTTACTGGATATTTAGTGGTAGTAGTCCTCTCCTTTTGCCTTTATTCCCCTGGTGTGTTAAATTACTTTGCAGACCTCCCAATGTTGAATCAAACATTGTCTGCTTGGGAATCAACATGACTTTGACATGCTATAGTAGCTGTTTCAGCCATTGCTGGGTGTAGTTTGCTCAAGTATACGAAAGTATGTATACTCTTTGCATTATGCAACTAATTTAAATTGGCCAGTAATTTGGCATTCTGATACATTACTTGTCAAGACAACTTTTAGTAATACTAAGATTTTTGTTTTCTTCAGTATGGCTAGTTATATTTTTATGACATTTACCCATTTAGTGTAAGTTTTAATATTATCTGCATATAAATTTCATGTTGTCTTAAGTTTTGAGCCCTTACTCTACCCTCAAGTACAACAGCCTTTTCAGTCCCAAATGATCTTTTCTGTGTGTGCCTTATCTCTAATTTTGGTGACCTGTTTCCAGAAGTCCCTCTTTTTTTAATCTTATCTCTCTAATGTGCCTGCGTTTAGCATTTGTGTTGAACACTGCCACATCCATTACCAGTTTCATTAACTTCTATTCTTATTTTTATTACTCTGCAATAATAATAGTAGAATGATATTTGTTAAGCAAATGGTCAAAAAAGTCATTACTTCTACCGCTGCATTTTATTTTCTCAAAGTTACAACGGACACTTAAATATCCGATGTATTCATGTTTTTGGAAGACACCTACAGTGTAGCAATGCTGATGATTTTAGCCAATGCTGTCATGTTTATTCAATTCCACTGTCAGGACAACAGGTGATTAACGAAGAGGGAACTGGCGCATCGAAATAATGAGATCTCTACAGTAAATATATACATATTTCATTTAAACAGATTAGCATACAGTGTAGAAAGAATGAAGATGACAAGGACTTTGAAAACGTACTTGTCTGCATCAAGTCCTGACCCTGCCACTTACTGCCTATGTGATTTTTGGCAAGTGCCCAATCTCTCTGAGCTTCAATTCCATCATATGCTAGTCAGGAGTGCTGTTTACCAAAGGTTTCCATTTCTCCCCTATTCCAGGTGCCTGGTAGAACTGCACTTCTTGCTTGAGTGACGCATGCCCCTTAATACACTATGTGTAAAATGTGGCACTTCTGGGCCATAATATAGTGTCATTGATTTGAGATATCCCTGCACTCCATGGCTGTCTTCTCCACAGGCACAGTGACTAACCATTGCTGAGATGGTGGCCATACTTTCAGTTTGGGTCTCCAAGTTGTTCCCATAAGAATTGCTCAGACCCTCAACAATCACTCCCCGCCCCCTCCCCCACCCTGGTTACTGGTGTGCACCTGTAATGCACTTGCAACAAGAATGAGGAATAAGTCACTGAAATTTGGGATGGTCTACTCCCACAGCTTACTGTGCCCTCTCCTAACTCATGTATCTCATCTATAAATTAAAATAATACCCTCTCAGTAAGTTTCTGAGGGTGATGAGTTAACTTACATGATGAGTTTGCCACCATGCTTGACATATAATAGGGACACACAACATGGCAGCTATAATTATTAAATAATGATAATAACAAGGCTCTTTTTGAAAAAGTGTGGTGTATTTGCATAAAATGAGAGGTCTTGTGTCTGCTGAGCCAGACAGGAAGCATCTCACTTTCTAGACGGAGGCACCATATTTGTTGCTGTAGATAAGGTAGCTTAAGGATTTGCACTTATGCAATTATTTTTGCCACGAAGCTAGCAGAAATATTATTAGAAAATGAGGTTACCTCTGAAAAAGGAAGAAGCAAAAGATCTAAGTGGGTGAGACACCAGCCAACGAGGTAAGATAAAGTGAATTAAAGAAGTAGTTTTTAATGAGAAGAAGAGATTACAATTATTATATCCATACATTCCTTGGCTCTTAGTAAACCAAGGCTCAATGTTTACTTTGGTCAGGGTTTCCCTATTTTGTGAACAACACTTCAGATGCTCTGTGGAAAAACATTCCATTCCCATATACATTGGGGTAAGTGTCCCTCAGTTTGAGATTCATATCACATCTCAGCATATTATCTTAAAAAAAAAAAAACCTACAACATGGAAATTCCTTTACCTTTGGTCCTGTAAGTCCCACACGTCACTCAACTAGAGTCCATATTTGTTGTTGTTGTTTCTTGGCCCTATTGTTTCGCAGGGCAAACTTGGAAATGCTGAAAAAATACAGTGGATTATTTGAGCTACATGCAAAATAAACCATCACGAGGGACAATGTTCTCAAATCATGAGTCAAGAAATATTTAAATGCCTCCATAGATGTTAAGCACAATCTCGGTATTCAGTTCACTTTACGCATTCAAGTACATGTGCCAAATGCAATGTACCGAATATGAGTATCTCATGAGATTTCACCTCAACAATCTATAGAGAGACTTAAAAGGAGCGGCTTGATTTTATTTTAATCGTTATTTTATTTAATAAAACGTTAAAAGACACTTATAATGTCGACATACAAACAGTAGAAATAAATGCTTAATGAAGCTTATATTTTTGGTAAGTCTTTGAAATGCAGTGGATAATTTTAACATGGAAGCCAAATAAACATGTTAATCTTTCATTCCATTTCTCTGAAAAATTCTTTGAAATGCCATGTGATATGATTTAACAAAGAAACCAATGTACACAATTCTCCTATTAGTTAACGTATTTGCCTTGTAAGTCAGAAATGCAGTGCGTTATCACAAAATGGAAATAAGAAAGAATTAGTAACTTTTAATAATTATTAATTTTATATTCTTCTTCTAGGCCCTGAAATGCAGTTTGATATCATTTCATGGTGTCAGCAAAGAGAATGAATTAATTATTTTTTTAATTTTGATCTGAGACTCAGAAATGCGTGTGTTATATTTCAACTTTAAAAGAATATAAACATGTCTCCAATTATGTTTACTTTCTTCTCTCTTACTGTCTTTAAAATGTCAGTTTTCATTTCAACAAAGAGACACTATACACAAACCACAAAATATTTTCCGTTCTTCTTTTGTTACTAAGTCATTCACATTCTTTATGTTGTCATTTCAACCCATAAGTAATGTAAACACACTATTACTTAATTTTAAGTTTGTTTTTCACAATAGGTCGTCAGAATGCAATGTTTTATCATCTTGAAATGTGAACATATAAACAGACCATTAATCAGTTAGTTTAACATGTTTTCTTACACAGTCTTTGAAATGCAGTGCCAACATGTAAACAATATAAACAAGTCAATTGACATTCTTTTCTCTTTACTGTTTCTGACACACCATATGTTATCATCTCAACATGTACATAGCATAACTAAATTATCGATTAGTTACTCTATACCCTTTATGTCTTACGAAGTCTTGGATACACACTGTGCAGTTAACTCTTATGTACATCACATTTCAGAGTAGTCAAATTTCTAGTGTTCAGAAGCCACATATGGCTAGTGTGTACCATAAAGAACAGTGAACCTCTAGTGGAAGAGTAGAGGTTTAAAAATTCATTCAGAAGCATGTGTACATGAAGGAAATGAAAATGGTACATCAGGAAAGAACAACGGAATATACCTATTTAAATGGAAAAGTAAGAGAAAAAACCCTATCTGAGGAGATAACAGTTAAACCATGAGATGAGGGCTGAGCAGCTACCCAACAGCATAAAGAGGCTGACAGGACTGAGCAGAGTATGTAAGGGAATGAGTGAGAAAAAACATCTGGTGTGTGGGGAGGGGCGGGAAAATAATTTCTGCAAATACCTTAAGAAAGAGTGGAGAAACTGACACATTATTAGAACGTCTCTGTACTCTGAGTGCTTTGAGATCAGCGACTTTCTCTGCCCTAGCACCTGAAACAGTACCTAAATCATAACAGACACTGACTAGGTGAAGATATGTGGTCTAAGGATTAACTGACTTGGGGTCTGAGACCTGGGAAGGCAGGTACCACCAACATACTGATGAAGATACCAGTAGGTAGTGGGCATAGTGTGTTTGTTTCCCTTTACTTGCATAGGCTTCCTCATAAGCATCTTAAAGCAATGATAAGTATAAGAAGTTTGCAGGACCCTAGAGAGGACAATTATTGGTTTGGACAGCTATCACATCCAGAAAGTGTTTCAACTTAATATGACTTGTGTCAAGTACCCATAAGTGGGTAAACAGCCCAGCCAGCGTAGGCAGGGAAATGATGGACTTTTGATTGGCTTAGCCAACACTGTGATTAGCAACCAGAGGAGGATGTTGAAAGTAATGGACAAGAGATCCATGGGACCTTTCAAATTCCTCTACTTCTCTTTAAGAGATTCTCTTTTATAGAGGTCAGTCACATAGCCATTATTCTCAGCTCCTGTTTCCTCAAGCAGTAGAATTTTATATCTTTGTCTCTACAAACTTGGGCTTCAGGCAAAACACTGAGTGCTTTAATGGCCACACATCAGCGCTGAAACAACTTCCATTGTGAAAATCACTCATGTGAAGTGGTCCAGTTCATGTCATCCCGCTGTACCGTCTGCAGCATCATCAACAATTGGGCCTGTACTTCAGCAAGTTTCTGCCGGTCCAACCTGCTATGAGAATCCTCTTGTTCATAACAATGAACTGGGACAGGATAAATCACATGCTTTAGCTCCATCAAGGATGTTAACTGCTGCAGAAGACTCATGAGCATAGGCATTGTAATGGGGTTGTGGGCAAAGCTCAGGACACGGAGGTGGGAGCAGTGGCTCAGAGCTGGGAGGACAGCAGAGAGAGCAGAATCAGTTATCCGGCAATTATTTACCTGAAGATGCTGGAGGGTTCCAGAGACATTCTCCAGCAAAATTTGGAAGGGCTCATAAGCTTCTGAGAATATTTCATTGTTACTAAGAATCAGCATTGTTAGGTGGGTGGCCTGAGGGCTCTGGGACAAGGCAGTGACATCTCTGTTAGAAAGGCCACAGTAAGATAGATACAATGTATCCAACTCAGGCGGCAAGACTCTATAGAGAGAAAAAGAAAGATCATTTCAAGGACATGAGGAATGGCCAGGTCAGAGAGCCAGGTCAGGATTGAAGTATGTATCAATCCCTGATGAGCAACAGTAAATTGATTTGTACATATTTTACAACAGTCGTTAACAGGGCCTTGGGTGTTACACTGAGTAAATCTGTTACCCTGAGAAAGTGATTTGTCCATTCTGACATAAATGTTTTAAATCTGTAAATACTGCACAACAGTAATTATTATACAGGTCTGTGGGACACATTAAGTGAAATAAAGATATATATGCTTACTATATACAACATAATCAATGGTGAAATTTTTTCACTTATTTGGTGAGGATGGGTCTGGCAAGGCAGCCAACTGGGGATTCCCTTGACTATTTCCCAGAAGACAAGTTCTCCATTCAGGGTCTAAACATTGGGGATAATAAGGAGCAACATGAACTGCCAGTGTTAACTATTCTGGCCAGTTTATGGAGATGTGCACCAGTACTAGAATATAAAACATTTCTCCATCTGAAAGTTTCCTCTACTTCTCTAAAGAGTTGTAATCTCCAATAGGAGAATGACTGAGTCTTTTTCTCCAATATATTTAGAGACATTTCATAGTGTCTGTGCATGGACATCTGAATGGATATGCACAGCTTCCTTCTCTAATCTTGCCTTTCTCCTCATCAGGATGTACCTCTCCTGAGCCTGGCCAGTTTCAGACTCCCAGTAGTGCCCCTGCTGAGGGGGGAGGAGAAAAAAGTTACAAGGAGCTTATGGAAACCCAAGCATGGTCTCTTCTGTTTTAACAATGGTGTGTTCAGGGAACCCAGGTTCTTCCTTGCCCCCTCACCTGAGCAGTTTTTGCAGCTGATTTTTGAGGTAGAAGAAAGACAAGCTGATCTCTTGGAGGTTGTCTAGCCTCCCGAGCCAGATGAGGAAATTTCTGAAGTTTCTCCCCTTGCAAGATTTAAATGGAATATTAAACAGACTAAGGCTAGTCAGGTGGATCATCTCATAAAAAAGGGTGGTGACTTCACTCAGATCAGCCTTTTTCACTTCCAGGTTATCAGTGCATCCCATATCCACAAAGCGCAGGATACTTTTTTCAGAAGACATGTTATTAATTTGCAAACTCCTGCAGCAGAGGTGCAGGGAACCAAAGCTCTGCTCAACTTTTCTCCGCAGGAAAGAAAGAAATTGATTTTTCCTCAAGGTTCCACTAATAGAAATGTCCACTAGTAATTCCATGGGCTCCCAGGCAGACTGTGGCTCATACTCTGAATTAACAATCCCAAGGCTCCTGGCATCATTCTGGGCTTCTTTTATTTTAAGGATGGAATGCTGAGAGTAAACACAAGACTCAGGACAGAAAGGGGTCGTCTTCCTAAACTCAGAGCATGTTGTTTCACATTCCAGGTCCTGCCTTAAATCCAGGATCCTCAGTTTTGGTCCCCTGTGAGGAGAGGAGGAGACAGGGGATGAGAAGTAGCTGATTTGAAATACAACCCAGCAATCCCAATGACGAAAAGCAGGAGCAGAACCCTTTCGTTGTGGTTTTCACTTTATATACCATTCGCCAAAAAGTTCTTTCCATACAAATTCAACATCTTTCATTCTTTAACTCATATTTCTTAAAATCTGGTCCTCCCCAGTCTCTATGTCCAAATTTCACAACCATATCATCACATTCATGAGATAAATCCATCCGTAGTATCCTCAGTCACCTCTACTATTCACTAGTCAACTCTGTAAGACACCAGCATTTCAAAGTTGACTGCAAGTGTCAACCAATAGGGCCACAAAGATCTTCAGCATTCACCATTGGTTACTGTTGGGAGACTGTTAGAAAACCCCCTGCCCCAGGCTCCAGAATACCCTCTTACTGACCTACTACATCTCTATTGCACACAGTCTTACCGAGGGGAAGAGTTCTGAGCAGGGAGAATCTGTAGACCATCAATCATGGCTTCCAAGATTTCATAATATGACTCTTCTCTAATCAACGTCCCAATATGGAGACAACGAAAGGGCCAAACCCTCACCATTTCCTTTAGTACATTCATATGCCCACCCAAGAAGGCAGCACTGAACAATGGAACAAAGAGGTCTCGTGGGAGTTCCTCCAGGGCGTGGATAGCTGCAAGCTCATTACTCAGAAGACTCTTTGCAGCAAGCTCTAGCAGTGTGGCTGTGCTCTTTTGGTCCATTTTCATCAACCTGCTTCAGAGTGTCAAGTATTTAGAAATGCTGAGATGATATCTAAAGTCTCTCGTTTGCCTCCGATGTTAGCTATGGAGAAAATGTTTATTGAATAAGTATACAGTGAATCAGACTGCCACTTCAAGCGATCTCTGTGGTAGCAACAGAATAAAAATAGATATGCATGTGTGTAAAGTATACAGAGGTGTTAGTATGTGCTGACATAGACTTCTGAGATATACATATGTGTGTATTATATATAATTGGTTTACATACATATGTATATCATTCTAACTGAAAACAGAGTTAAGTTGGCAGGAGTTAATGTGGACCACCTAGCTGGCATGCTCCCAATATTTCCTCTTCAAAGGATACAAACCAATAAGACGAGACACGTAAATCTATCTACACAAAAGCCACACCCTCATCGTTATTTTTAAATAGAGAATTCCAACACTTCAAAATACTTGCAAGTGAAAAAGGAAAACTCATGAAATCCCAGCACGCAATCTGTCACACTCCCATCACTAGGCTTTGTGGCAAGCAAAGACAGACCAAGAAATGCTGCAAGACCTACAGATGAAGGAAGATGGTTAGCAGCTTTAAGTCGATCTAAAACTACAGCAGAATGCCTAGGTACAGAGTAAGTCTGAAAATACCTAACAGGTATACTGAAAGATGAGAGCAGGGACTAATGGGAAGGGACTCCAAAATATGAGCATTTAAGTGGGTGAGGGTAATTTCAGGGTGCAGGATTTGAAAGACATATCCTCCAAGGAAGGACAAAGGCAAAGAGGAAGAAAAAAGCATCTTTTGGCACTCGAGTAATGACGTTTGTAAAGGAAACAAAAGGGAAAAATTAAGAATCATGCCAGACACAAGAGGACCACAAAATCCGAGCACTCTCACCATCTCCTTCCATCGCCAAGACAAACAAAGAAAAGAAATACGGGATCTGGACTTTGCTGTACTGGCAGAAAATGGCATTGTTAACATTGGAATCTTGTGAAGGAACCCTTTAGCATACAAATGAAGAAAAAGAAGGGGCATTCCATATGAAATATTGCACAAAACGATGAGGAAACAAAATGTCACCCTTATTAGGCAACCACGAAGTAGAAGGAGACTGTAAGTCAACAGAATGAATCATACTCGAGTAAGGGTTTTGAGGATATGGCACATACCTTGAATCAGAATATTTTTTGAAATCTAAAAACAGAAATGGACTAAAAAGAAAGTCTCAGCTGAGATGTTCTTCAATTATCACAGCATATAGAGAAACAGTTCTCCACCATGGAGGAACTTAGGAAATTCTGCACCTCTCAGCTCTCCTGACAAATCTAGTAGAACAGGGATCTGCAAATGGTGGTTCAATGTGTCAAGGGTAATTCAATGGTTCCTTGACTGTGTAAAAAAAGATTGATTGGAACAATGTCATGATCAATCATTTATGTATTGTCCATTTAAGCTTTTGTACTACAATGGCAAAGATGAGTAGCTGTGACAGGGACCATGTGGCTCCCAAATTTAAAATACTTACTTCATGTCTCTATGGATAATGTTTGCCAAATCATCTTCTGAAAATGACTGGGATTGTTATCCCACATGTGATGACAGTGAAAACTTCACTGAAATATCTGATAGTAAGGATGTTACTTTAAATACTAACATAAAGTAGGGGAGTGCTGGAAAGAGAACTTTAAAATGTTTTACATCATGAATAAAACCAGAAATTGTACAACTAAAAATGAGATAAGAGAGAAGAATTGAAAAATGTACAATAAACTTTTTGACATAATACAGGAGATTTGTGTTAAATGATACTGGGGAAATGAACAAATATACAAATGAATGAGCCAGCTAGGGAAGTGTTACAAAACATGAAGGAGGCTTGACTTTAGGTGCTGAACGCACAATGCAGTAAACAGATGATGTACTATAGAATCGGACACTTGAAACTTATATAATCCTGTCAAGCAATGTCACCCAATAAATTTAATATAATTTAAAAAAAGAAAGGAGGTGGTTTAAAATGGTTTTTAATAAAGCATTAAACAAGACCGAGAACATATCTTAATGACAACATCCAAGATTCACAAGAAAGACATAACACTAAGGAGCATTTACACCCAAAACACACAGCAACCACTTTTAATAAGCAGAAAGGCAAGGCAACTTAGATGAAAACACAGTAATAATGGGAGATTGAATACACCAGTGTCAGTACAAGACAGATCAAGTGGTATAGAGAAAGAGTAAAGATATAGAAGATCTAAACACTATAATCCATAAGGTAAACCAAATATATATTCTGATACAAGAGAATATATTTTCCTGTCAAAAATTGATCATAATTATCTCAGAGATGACTTCATTAATTTCCATAAAGTGGAAATATTATAAACAATCTTCTTGGATCACATGCAACACAACTTAAAATCAGTAAGAAAAGTTGAAAAGAAGAAGGCCTTTACACCAGGAAATTTTTTAAAGACTTTGACTTAAAAAATGTTCACTTACAAAGAAGATACTATACACAGAAATGTTTTAAAAGAATGATAATAAATAACTACACATCAAATCCAAAGGTACATTTAAAGCAGTGATCAGAGGCAAATTCAGAGCGCTAAAGACTTTATGAATGAAAATGAAATAAAAATGAATGAATTAAACAATGGCCTAGAAACACTATAAAAAACTTAAGTAAACCAAAAGACAGCACAAGAAATCATACAATAACAATAGAAATAAATGAGATACAGAATTTCAAAAATCAAAATCTTGTGTTTTAAAATAGACACAATGCTGGCTAGCTTGATAAAACTAGAAAGGTATAAAGAGAAAATTTACAAAATAATAAATTACCAAGGATATATAACCAGTGAAACAGAAAAAAATAAAAGAGATTACTTCAAAAAATTCTAGGGAAAGAAATGTGAAAATCTATCTGAAAGAGATAATTTCCTCGAGAAATACAGATTATCAAAATTCCAATCTAGTGCAAGGAAGTCTGAATTAGCCAACTTTCATAAGAGAAACAGAGAAAGTTATTGAGGAATTGCCTGCAAGAAGCATCTCACTTAAATCAGTATAGTGCTGAATTCCAATAAACCACCAAATATCAGTAAGTACCTATGCTCCATAAATTATTCAAGATCATTACAAAGAAAAGACAATTCTCTAACTCTTATTATGAACCCAATATGACACTGATGGGTAATATACAAAATATTAAAAATATATTAGCAAATGACCAACAGTACATTTATAAAGTACTATATTGTGCCAGGGTGGGATTTCCTATGTTAGTACAAGGTTGCTACTAGATTAGAAATTCCACTGATATCACTGACCACAGTAATATATTTAAGTACAAATAGCATATCATCATTACCATAGATGATGAATAAACCATTGGAAAAACTCAACATCCATTCCTGTTAAAAAAAAAAAACTCAAAAAATTAGGAATCAAGAATGTTTTCTTAACATGACAAAAGATATTTAACTAATTCCTAATGCTAGTGTTTTATTTAATGGGGGACCACGAGAGGTTTCCCTATAGGTCAGGAATGGGAAAATATGCCCACTACTTCATTTTTATTCAATCTCCTACTGTTAAGTTTTAGTCAGTTGACTAGAGAAATTAATTGATCTCATAAGAATGGATAACAAGAAGTTAAAGCCACCTTCATGTGAGGGTGACATTGTAGTACACCTGAAAAGCCCAACAGAAACAATGTCAAGTTAAGTGAAACAATAAGTTAGTAAGATAGGAGGATATAATGGTAACATGTAAAAATCAATAGTCTACACACATACAAGCCAGCAAAACAAAGAGTTGGTGGACATATTAACAGAAAAAATCCAAATATAATAGCAACAAAAAAGATTAAATGCATACGAATAAACTTAATGAGAACATCTACAGTAAGAAAATTTTAAAACACTCTTGAATGCCACAGAAGGAGAATTGAATTAAAAAAAAAAAAAGAAACATTCATTGTCCTTGAATAAAACACAACATTAGAAATAGGTCAATTCTCCCTAAGTTTATGTATGAAATGAAAACAATATCAAAAATATCAGCAAAATAAAATGTTAAAGAAAGATACTGAGGCACATTTCATAATGATAAGAGAATCATGCACCAAAAAGACATAACACTTGTTAATATCTATGCTCCCAAGCAGGGAGCCCATAATGTGTAAAGCAATTACTAATAGAAGTAAGGGCAGAAACAGACCAAAATACTGTCGTAGTAGAGGACCTAAACACCCCACTGTCAGATATGGACAGTTCATCCAAACAAAAAGTCAATAAAGAAATAACATCCTTAAATGACACATTAGAACAACAGGACAAAATTGACATTGACAGAGCCTTCTATCCCAAATCATCTGCTTATACATTCTTCTTTAGAGTTAGCCTCAACAAATATAAGAGGGTTGCAATCATACAAACCATGTTCTCTGATCATAATGCTTTGAAACTAGAAATCAACTGCAGAAAGAAATCAGGAAGAACCACAAATACATGGAGATTAAACAACATGCCACTGAAGAATAACTGGGTCAAAGAAGAAATAAAAAGAGAGATCAAGAGATACATAGAAACAAATGATAATGATAGTACAACATATCAAAACTTTTGGACATGGCAAAAGCAGTCATAAGAGGAAAGTTCCAAACATTACAGGCCTATCTCCAAAAATAAGAACAACCTAACTTTTCATCTTTAAAAACTAGATAAGGAAGAACAAATGAAGCCTAAAGTCAGCAGAATGAAAGAAATCATCAAAACTAGAACAGAAATAAATGAACTCAAAAAAAAACAAGTAAAATAAATAAATAAATAAATAAACAAACAAACAAACAAATAAATAAATAAATGCCACAAAGAGCTGGTTCTTTGAGAAGGTTAAAAAAATTGACACACCCCTGGCTACACTCACTAAAGAAAAAAGAGAAAGGCCATAAATAAACAAAATCAGGGATGAAAGATGGGAAATTATGACTGACATCACAGAAATATAAAGTATCATACAAGAATACTATGAAAAGTTTATAATACCAAATTTAATAACATAGAAGAAATTGACCAGTACTTAGAAAGATACAACCTTCCTAGACTGAATCAAGAAGAACCAGAAAATTTAATGGACCTATCAGTAGTATGGAAATTGAAACAATCAACAAATACATACCAAAAGGAAAAGTTCAGGACTAGATGGCTTCACCAGTGAATTCTACCAAACATTCAAAGAAGATTTAATACCTATTCTCCTCAAACTCTTCCAAAAAATTGAAGAGGAGTCAATACTTCTCAACTCATTTTGTGAGGCCATTATTATGCTGATACTAAAACCTGGTAAAAATCACACAAACACACACACACACACACACACACACACACACACACACACAAAGTGCAGATCATATCTCTCATGAATACAGATGCAAAAATACTAAATAAGATACTAGCAAACTGAATACAACAACATATTAAAAAGATAATACAGCACAATTAAGTGGGCTTCATCACAGAGGCAGAGGGATGGTTCAACATACGCAAATCAATTACTGTGATACACCATACAAACAAATTAAAAAATAAGAATCATATGATCACATCAATAGAGGCAGAAAAAGCCTTTGACAACGTACAGCATCCACTTATGATCAAAACACTTAACAAAATCGATATGGAAGGAAAGTACCTTAACATAATAAAGGCCATCTATGACAAGCCCTCAGCCAACATTATCCGTAATGGTGAAAAACTAAACACCTTCCCTCTAAGATCAGGAACAAGGCAAGGCTGTCCACTATCGCCACTGTAATTCAACATAATATCGGACATCCTAGTGAGTGCAATCACACAAGAGAAAGATATAAAAGGCATCTAAATAAGAAACAAAGAAGGCGCGTTGTCAGTATTTGCGGATGACATGATTCTCTATGTAGAAAACCCTAGAGTCTCCACAAGAACACTACTAGAAACAATAAGCAAACACAGGAAAGTCTCTGAAAATCAACATTCAAAAATCCATAGCGCTCCTATACTCTAATAATGAAGTGTCAGAAAAGGAAGTGGAAAAAAGAATTCTTTTTGTATTGCAAAAATAGAATAAAACACCTAGGAATAAATCTCATGAAACATGTGAAAGACCTGTATAATGAAGACTACAAGACCCTATTATTAAAAGAAATCAAAGAAGATACAAAGAAATGGAAAGATATTCCGTGTTCCTGGATTGGAAGAATCAACATAGTTAAAATGACCACATTACCTAAAGCATTATACAGATTTAATGCAATCCCCATCAAAATCTCATCAGCATTTTTTAAAGAAATAAAACAAAAATCATGAGATTTGTATGGAAGCACGAAAGACCCCAAACTGCCAAAGCCACACCGAGAAAAAAGACCGAGGCTGGATGTATCACTGCTCAACTTCAAATTATACTACAAAGCGACAGTAATCAAAACGGCAAGGCATTGGCAGCAAAACAGATACAAGGACCAGCAGAAAAGAATCGAGAGTCAGGAAGTAAACCCATATTTAAGTGAGCAAATAATTTTCGACAAAGAACCCAAAACAAACAGTGGAGAAAGGAAAGCCTCTTCGATAAATGGTGCTGAGAAAACTGGAAAGCCACCTGCAAAAGAATGAAACTAGACTGCTGTCTATCACCACACACTAAAATTAACTCAAAACAGATTAAGAACCTAAACGTAA
>JAQQSQ010000662.1:0-14038 GCA_028627145.1 Eidolon dupreanum
ACACACACACACACACACACACACACACACACACAATAGTTCAAACACTTAGGACCTCACAAGCATTTTAGATGATCATAAGGGAAGTGTCTTGCTGAGGAAAATGTTTTCATTTTTGTGATAATTCTTTAAAACCTGTATCACTGTTGCTAAGCTTAAAAGACCAAGATTCTGATTACTATTACTCCAACTGTGTCTTCTGAAATTCCTTCCTAATGTTTTAACTGAGGAGAAGGCTGCTGCAGAAGTAATATTTTATCTATAATCAAAATGACTTATTTTCCTAATAGACTCTGCACTGTATTTAGCATTTTCTGGGTTTCTTTAATTCATTCTTCAAGTATTCTTTCATTAAACTGGTACCTGTTGAACAACCACCATGCATCATGCATTGTACTAAAACTTAAGTGGAATACCCAGAAAAATTAAGCCGTAGTCCCCAAATTAAGGAGCTTACTATGAAAGATAAGGCATGTATGTACCTATAAGCCATAATCCAAGAAATAAAGAGCTAAGTACCACAGGAAAGATACAGGTAAAGTTTTATAGAAGATTAGAAGAGAAAGATAACTTTTTAAAAGAAACAAAGAAAGCTTTTTGGAAAAGGCAGAGTTTAATCTGAGCCTTAAAATAATGATAGTGTTTGAATTTTGGATCTAGAAGGGCATTGCAAGCAAGAGAAAAGTGAATAAATGTGAAGAGGAGGAAAATATAGAGCATGTACCATGACTCAAAGTAGAACATGTCAGGGTTGGCGAAGTGGTTGGAGAAGATGGCTACAGCCAATCCCGCCAGCGCTAGACAGGAACATGCATCCTTCCTAAACACCTTCAATGCCACGCCAAGGAGCCCACGCTCCACTCCTTCACATGCAGCCCCCGCATGGAAGAGACTACACGAGAGCAGAGCAAGACTGAACTCAGGGGACAGGCTAGGAGGCTGTTGTCTTTTTCCAGATAAGTGGTAATGAACACTCACTTTCTTCAGGAAAATAGAGAAGGGTGGGTCTGAGCTAGAAATATAACAAAAGAAGACTACCTAATACTTTGGAAAAGTGTGGCTGTTACAGGGAGAGAGTTAGTTAAGGAAGGCTGATTAAGCATTAAAGATATCTTGGGTGTTTTAAAACAGTGTGACTGGAAGTATGATAGTGCCCATAAAAGTAGGAAATACTGAATAGAAACAGGTTTGTCAGGAAATATAATGAGAATTGTTCCAAACAGTGCATTTCGATACTTGGCACAGTGCCTTGTCCTAGTAGGAATGACAGACCACTAGATGGGCCCCCTGCCCAAAATATGCTCTCCACTGTTTTCATGGCAGTAGAGTTTAGCAGAGAGCAGGGACATCTAGCTAAAGACTCAGCCTTTCTCACGAGTTGGGTGTTGTGACATGACTAAGTCAGGGTGACGGCACACGAGTAGGAGTGACATAGACCGCTCTGGGGCTTGGTTTTGAAACACAGGGCATGCGGTCTTCGATCTTCTCTACCTCCATTCTCACAGCCTGGCAGGACAGTGGTCTAGCTCTGGCCACACATCTGCAGACAACCCTCCGGCCGGGCGGAGCCGTAAGCTGGAAGAGCCTTGGATCCCTAAATGACTGTAGGGTACAGATGCCGTGCCATGTTGTGAAACAGAGAAATGCTCCTTCCTTATTAAAGTCACTGTGTTTGGATAGCAGCTTAGCTCTCATCTTCGATAACAGAGTGGGCACTTAATACTTATGTCTTGATGGAATGATCGAAAAAACAAATTAATGAGTGAGCTTAAGACAAAGGAAATCTAGGAGCTTAAGAATGAGGAAATCTAGGAGACAGATGGAAATGCATATCCAGAGTATAGAAAAGAGGTTAAAATTAAAGCAAAAGATTGGTATTTATCAGTATGGAGCAATAGTTAGGACTAAATGAGATTACCAATAATAATAATAACAACGATAACAATGATGATGATGATGATGATGATGATGATGATGATGATAAAAAAGAGAGAAAGAAAAGAAGGAAAATGACCCCAGAAACTGATGTGGAGAAGCCAAGACAGGCCGCTGCGGACACTGTTCATGTGGGGAATGGACGGTGCAAGGGAAGACGGAAGCCACAGGCGGAACAGTAAGAGATCCGGGAGTGACGAGTGAGAGTCACATACGCCAAAGGAAGGGAGTTATGGAGTGAGATGTTTCAAGAAGTTGGGAGGATCAGGTCAGTGGTCTGAGTGGGCACTGAGTCACTGTGGTGGACAATCACCTTTCCAGACGTTTGGCAGTGGCTGGGAGAAACGAGAGAAACGTGGAATAGTTCGAGGGAATGACAGGATCAAGGAAAAGGTGGGTTCAAACAGGAAAACAATAGCATGTTGGCAGGCTGAATGGAAGGGACTTTGAAGAGGGGGATATTAACAAATGTTAGCGAGGAAGGGGTGGGGGCCAGTTAATTGATTTAGCAGTGCTTCAGGATGGGAACAAGGGATTAAGTAGAAGGATTAGAATGGAATAGGAGGAAAGTGGTAAAGTGGGGGAGAAGTTGGATGAAGATGCAGGGAAATTTTGAGAACAGGAAAGCCAGAAAGTGAGGAGGGAAGCTGAGGGAGTTTGGTCTCCGACATTTCACTTTTTATCCACCCGCAAGAACAGGGCTGACTACAGTATTCCCTACAGCGCTCCATAGCGCTCTTGGCAAGCTGACATTAAGCTTGTGTCTACAGCCACAGAGCAGTTTGATTGCTGTATCAAGACAGAAAAAAAAAGAATACAGATTTCTGTATGCTGCTACCCTATCAAAATAAAAAATTAAATGAGTTTTACCAAACCTGTTTCTTTCACTTTCCTCCAACATTAAGATAAAATGTTTACTTTTGTATTTTCCCCTTGACTGTGTTATCTTAGCATTAAGTAGTAATGAGAGACCATGTCATTTTGGGTTCAATTTCTTTTGATTTCTTGTAAAATATAATTTAGTTGACAGTTACAACTGTTTTCCTTTAATTTGACAAGTTATTAGACATTTATGCTTGCATCATCATCATCATCTTCAGACAAGTCCTCTCTTTCTTAACAGCATTGTTAGTTGAGAGCATTAGTCATACCCAGAGGAATGTATGCAATTTTTTTTTTACCTAAAGACTTTAACAACATTAAATAATAAGAAACTATCAAGCAGGTGCTAAAGTAAAAACTGGAAGAGGAAATGTACTTTTGTAGATCATATTTTCAAATCTTTGAACAGCATGTAACTTAGCCATGATGCTAGATGGTCATTTGATTTTTAAGTTTTACAATAAATGAATGAATGAATGAATGAATGAATAGAACATAGATTACTTTCAGAGCATTCAGTGGTTCAAAGTGCAGAATGTTTCATGTGAGCCCGTTAGATGTTTCTTACGTCAACCTCACATAAACTTACCAACAGGCCAATGGCTTTTGAACATGTCAAGTTGACTATAGACACATAGTTCAATAAGAGCACTTAATATGATAAAGTAAAAGATGTATCATTCTTTTATGGAGCAGGATTTGAAGTCTGAATATCTATGGTTCGTGCGTGTGACTTGGCAATTTATTTATTTCTATGTTTTACTTTCCTCGTCTGTCTAAAGGGGACTTATTTTTATGATGAAATAAACTATAGCTAATTTTTCTGTAAGTATTTTCTCTAAGTTGTAAAAATTTCATTTAGCCATCCATTTATTGATTCATTTATTCAAAAATATTTCTTGAGGAACTACTGAGGCCCATACCCTGGGCTAGTCTCCAGGTGATTGACAGATTGGCAGAAGCAAGCTGTGAAAGGTCTTGTTTACTATATAAAAGTTCAAGGCCTGACCCAGAAGACAGTAAGGAGCAAGTGATGATAGTTGCCTTTGGGAGATATGGTCCTGGCATATAGAGAACTAAGCTAGTGGTGAGAGTGACTGAGACCAGGAGCCAGACTTCTAGCACATTCCTTTATGGTAGTATCTCCTCATTGCAGAAAATTTGGAAAATACTCTTTAAAAAAAACTTTTGAGTATATTCTTATATTTTCTTGGGGCAGCCATGTGTCCTAGGTTTTCTGGGATAGACCTGATTTCAGATTCCCAAAAGTACACTTGTACAGGTCAGGCTTGTCCAACTATAAGTGAACTTCAAATTCCCGAGGATAAGGTAGGACCATGTTATGTTTAAGTTCCTTGAAGGCAGAGTCTGTGTTTTATTCCAGAAGGAAAGTCAAGAATTGTATGAGTAAAACAATAATGAGAAGCAGCACAGTTGGTCAGTTGCTAGAGGACAAGACATAAAAAGAGAGACATCAAGGAGGAATTTGTATCTAGAATACCAGTGATTTTCAGCCATAGAGTTGAAAAACATTGTTTGGCACAATCAGTGGTGAGTTGAAAGTAATATGCTGCCAACAGAAATAGTGTAAATGACTTACTTTTATCCACGAATTGAAGGAGATTCAATTAATTGAGTAGAGGTATAGTTAGTCTGCTCATCATCTGGGCACCCCAGTAGGCCATTGTCCCACAGTGAACCCATCCATCACGTATGTTGGCAAAAAAATGCAGAGCTACTGTTGAGATAACAGGTACAAGAAGGATTTTAAAAAGGAGGAGGATGGTAAAATTTGCATTTTAGAAAGGTCACTCTAGATATTGGAGGAGGCAAGACCTGTTAAGACACCATTGAAATAGTCAGGGCAGTGGTGAGGGGAGATAAAAGATCTGAATGAGGGCTGTGGTAGCTCAGAGGGAAAGCAGAGGACAGGTAAGAAAATAGGACATGGTCCCTGAAAATCATGTCCACCCAGAACCTGTGAGCGTGACACTATTTACAAGTAAGGTCTTTACAGAAGTAATAATATTAAGATGAGACCATACTAGATTAGATTGGCTCTGAGTCCAATATGAATGGTGTCCTTATAAGAAGGAGGACGTTTGGACACAGAGACAGAAACACCAGAAAAAGACCATGTGGAGGCAGAGATTGGAGTGATGTAGTTGCAAGCCAAGGAATACCAAGGATTGCTTGCAACCAAAGAAGCGAGGAAGAAGCTGGGAAGAAGCTAGGAAGACTCCTCCCCTCAAACCTTCAGAGAGCATGGCCCGCTGACACAGCGAGTTTGGATTTTGGGTCTTTAGAACTGAGAGAATGAATTTCTGTTATTTCAAGCCACCAAGTTCATTGTAATTTGTCACAACAGCCCTAGAAAACTAATGCTGGAGATAAAATAACTGTGACTCAGTCTTTGTTTGGATATGAATAGGAAGAACTTTGGGCGTGGGGAGTGAGTGACTGGATGGCCGTGGAACTCCTGAGCAAGACCATAAAGCAAGGAGGAGCAAGCTGCAGCCTCGATCAAAATCCCTGTCTCCCGTGAGGGTGGCCACAAATTCTGTCTGGCGTCCTTGAGTTTGCCGTCTAGACACTGAGAGCAAAGCTTACCCTCCCAAGTTGAAAAAAATATGAACAAGAAGTTTTTGTTGAAATTAAATGGTGACTCACACGTCCAAGGAATATCATAGATCCCTTTATGAATCTTGCAATAGATGAATGTGTAGATATGAAAACTAGTGGGCAGCAAAACACTGAATGGCAGTAATGAGAAGAAATAGCATCATGTTAGAAGATTCAGAACGAGTATGAAGAAGAGCCGTATTCACTAGGGAGCCAACTGCTCACACATGTCCCCTCTCCACAGCACCTGTTTTATCGCAGCATAAAAATCGGGTTGTACATATTTTCATATTGAATTTTTTATTAAAACTTTTGTAATAGTCAAAAAATAAAAAAACCACTGTCTCCGCCAGCTGCCTCTGCATTGTTGTTAATAAAGGTTTATTAGAACACAGCCATGCCGATTTGTTTACATATCATCTATAGCTACAGAGGCAGAGCTGAGTTGTTGTAGAAGAGACTAAAATACAGCTTGCAAAAACTAAAATATTTCTATCTGGGCTTTTGCAGAAATAACTGTCAATTGGATAAATACATTATGGCTTCATGTGGAAATAAGCTCATAGAAATATTTCAGGAAGTCCTGCTTTGATTTGACCAATAATAGAAAAAGAAAGCCATGAAGGAGAACTGTGATAGTTACATTAAGTCACTGCCCTGTAATGTTTGATGTTTGCCTTATTCACGATAGGGAAGGATGGGGTAAACCACAGCGCGCCTCCTCCAAAAGCGAACTAAGCACATCATGTCCTTCTGATACTATTTAATTTCTACCACATTTTTGTTCCATAGAAAGCAACCGTTGTAGAGCCTCATTATTGCCTACAGGAAAAAGGCAGTTCGTGATGTTGCATGGCAGTCTAAGCATAGTTTTCTAAACTGCGAAGTGGTCATTCACGTCTAAGTCTGTGAACAAACTGAGATTTCTTATCATTAGTACTCTACCATAAAGCAGTGCTTCTCAGCCTCTCCCAGTAAGCGGCCCCGAGGTCGCATAGATCCTGGGTTAGGGCCCAGCCAGAAGTGATGCGTGGTAAGGTCAGAATTTCTTCAAAATCTCATGTTTCATCTTTAAAATATATTTAAATTTTAGGTTTTATTCTGTAATAATTTTTAAATATAAAACAGTTTTTTAATGAAAACTAATGCCCTAAGAAGGTCCTACATGTAAAAGTTATGGTTATCAGTACATTTTAGCTACCAAGTAATCTTAAGAGGGTTTTAGTACTAGTGTGTTGGTGCATCAGAAATGTGTTTTGCTACATGATACTAGAAAGAATGTGTATTACACATAATTCAAGAAAAAAAGGCAGACAGGCTGGAATCACAGACTCAATTACAAGTTGACAAAGCTATGTTTGTCAGAATCAGGAAGCTCTACAGTTACTTCCAAGGCCTTGTCTTAAAATTCATAGTGATCTAAAATTGCATCTGGACTATTCTAGCCTCTCCACTGTATCTTTGTCAAAGGGCTTCTTACTACAAAACCAAATGCTGTATCCAAATCACACTGTGCCACTACCGCTGGACATTTTAATATGAAAATACACTCTGGCCTATCTCTGATGCCAAACCAAATCACAAGAGTATTTGAGGTTCCGAGATTCTGTATCTGACATTTTCTATGGATACTTCATAAAGAAAATGCCCCGAAGAAATTAAAGCTATCTCCAAATGACAAGCATGGGTGACCTAGGCCAAAAAACATCCCATTTATGGGTCAGCTGCATTGGCTGGAGGTGATGTTGCATTATCTTGATCTCTGGTATTTCTTAGCTTAAAAGTGAAGATTGGAAGCATCTTTGTCAAGGGTATGTTTTTTTTTTCCAGGAGAGTGACTTAAGAAACCTTATGACTCCATATGAGTGTTGCAGAACGAATTTGCGTTCTGCTAAATCAGATATCATGGTTCATAGTGCTTCTCCTTCCACCTCAGATTTAAGATGCTAAATTGAAATCAGGGCCAGTTATTCACACCATACAGATTTTCAGGTGTCATTGTTCCTGACAATCAAGTAGATTTTGGGAATCAGTGGATAGAAGCTTGTCCAGGTTGTCACTGTCATACCTCATCTCTCTGCGGTAATAGCCAGTTGAGAATGTCACTGACAAGGATACTCTGAGAACAGTCATTGTGAGAGATGGATGCCGCATCTCTCCCCACGTGAAGGGAAGAGTCTGTTTTTGCTGAGATGCATGTTAGCAGGCTCCTTGGCTAACTCCATCCAGACTGATGGCTGTATGAGCATGTAACACAAAAACATTTTAGTGAATACTCTCTTGACTAATTTTGCCCATCTCTATCACAAAAAAAAAAAAAAGAGGTTTTGCTCAGAACTCTGGGGCTAGAGCAAGCATATCTGCTACTATAATTGAAAGCAAATACTTTGCTGTAATTTTTCCTTAGGAAAATAGTGATCAAGATGAGGAGCTTATGAAAGAAATGAGGTTCACTCTGACTAAGGGAAAGATAAAATAGCATAATTCTCATCAAAAAGTAACTGTGGAAAATAAGAAGGGCCTTCGCTGGAGAAGCCCACTGTGGCTGTTCAGGCTGGACTCAGGCAGCAGTCTGACCTCACGAGCATTCTAGTCCCAGGAAAGTTGAGGTTCTAGGACCGTAGCATTCCGGGAATCCTCACAGAGCATGAGAGTAGCCCCTATACTTGCTGAGGAAATGCTTGTTCAGTGAACACATGACTTAAATCAACAGACTATCTTATTCATCATGAAACATGAAAGAATATGACTGGTTTCAGTGTTTGTGGTGATGTATAGTAAGGGGATATAAGACTGAGAGCTTCCCAGAAGCAAAGCTGTACTTCCCCCAACCAGTGTGTGAAGTGTACAGAAAAGCACCTGCATGTGTAAGGAACACAGCTTATCTAATCTTGACAAACAAGAGTTTACAGAGGGGTAAACTGAGATCCCTCCCCCAAAGTTCATCCATTCACCAGTTAGTTACTAAATGCTTATTATGGGACTATAGAGAAGATCCTGCCCTCACAAAGCTTACATTTTAGCTGGTGGAAACTGCCAGGTAATAAGTGTATAAATAATGTATCCAGTAGTCATAAGTACTCTGAGGAATGAAGCAGGAGAAGGGAGTAGAGAGTTGAGGGAAGGGGAAGAGTGGTTGAAGAAAGCTTTGATATGGCGACATTTGAACAGACACAAAGAAGGTAAATACCTTCTCCAAAGCAGTGAAAAACCACCTGAGCTAGGATAATTGTCCGTTCAATTTGTCCATTTGTCCACCTTGTAAACCTTGGGGTTAATTGCTGATGGTTGAATTTCTATTTCCTGAGCATGCTTGACAGTCTCCCAGCAGTCCATTTGGGCCCTTGAGATGTGATCATCTCCAAAAGCCAGTTCCTGGGTTTCCTGGGTGCCTGGGATGAGTCTGTTTCCAGAGCACAGATGGCCATTTGGATACCGCCATATTGGTCGATGATGTCAGGCACAGCTGTGGAATTCATCATCTATCTTGTATATGTCATTTTCCGTTAGGGTTTTTATTGGAATGAAACATAGGATTAGAATAGTAGTCATGGACTTTTGTCACACTACATTTTTATTGAAATGGTGTGAAATAAGGCTCTATCTAGCTCCTCCTTTGAAAGGTTGTACAGCAATCTGCTAAAGCTTTTATATGGACTGGAATCATTTTTTCCTCTTATAACAAATGGGAAAAACACTCATCTATTGATATGATGACAGTTGAATCTTCTGTCTCATTCCAGGAGAGCCGTTGTTGTCAGTGATCCACCAGCAAATGGACATTTTGATCAATAATTTTTTGGGACAAATAAGAATTATTCTTCCATCAAACTCATTATTTTGACATTCAGTTGAATAATATGAAACATTCCCCATTCTACATGTTAATATATTAGTTATTTGAGGATGGATTAGGGGCCAGTTATTCCTAGTGGATGCAACAGGATACTGTGCAAAATGAAATGTTCACTGGACGTCTCATTGTTGAGACAGAGACTTGCTAATGCCTAGGCCAAAAATCTCTGACTAAGGTTACTTCTTTCATGCATTAAACTACAGAAACCTAGGGCTTCAATGAGGTAGTCATTTAAGCATGGGATAAATCCAAAGCTTCTACTTAAAGAAGTCTTGTAAGTCTTACTTCTTGTGAGCAGTCTGGTAGGGCTCAACTGCCAGCAGTTATGAGGTAAAGGCATTAACCTTCATGAATGTTTATGTAAATAAACAGGGCTGGAATGGAACTCAGAAATTACTGATTTAAAATATCAGATTTTGTGGTAAGTAGCAATTTAGGTAGGTTTTCCCAGTAAATTATATATGTAGTTAATACCCAACTACCAGCTGGTTGTGTTTCAAAATTATATTTGTAAGTTGATATAAAGTCAGAGTGCATTTCCAAAAACAACGGTGTCATAATGGTGTTAAAAATGGAAATTCACTTATTTAATATTTATTTAATCCATATTGAAACTCAGTTAGTTTGTTTAATTTATATCAAGACAAATCATTTTTATTTGCAATTTTTTAAAAGTTTATGATATACGTTATTTCGGGTATTATGTCAAGTAATGAGCTACTTAAGGGCTGTGGGGTCGAATTGCCAGGAGACTGATCCTAGCCGCTGGTACCCATAGCGCGAGCTCCGGCAAAGACTTACTTTGCTGCATCTCAGTTTATACAACTATACGATAGGGGGCAATCATACGTATTTAAAGATTTTACTTTTTAAATGGCATAGTGAACAGTTCATAAAAGACTGAAATTGGCCAGAGTGTGATCTCATCATACACTATTTATTCTCCCTCCTATGTGATACCGCCGTGAGATATTAGAATCAAGAGGGATCTCCTGCCTCTTTTTTTGTGGGCCAGTATAAAGGCCTGATCATCAATTTGTTTGTTTTTGGCAAAATAGCCTCCTTGTGAGAAGGAAACATGTAACCAAGAGGGTCTGGGAACGTGATTCCCTTCTCCTTCCCCTGCCCCTCCCCCCACCCAAGGCATCATGAAAGCCGCCAGGAAGAAAAGGAGATTGGGCTGGGCCATGGCCGAGAGGATGCCCCCGTTCCTTCATATCATGTGGGACTGAGCGAAAGGCCACAGGTCCTGTGGGCTTCGTGTAAAGGTTTCTCAGGCACATTTCTTTGCATCTGTCCCCAATTTTCCCAGCATGCACCACTTCTTCAGCTCATGGGCATCCTAGTGGTTCCTAGTCCCTGTGACGGGCTCTCATTCTCACCTGTCTCCGGTCAACATCTAGAACTACCACCACCATCACCACCGCCGCTGCCGCCGTCACCGTCGTCACCGCCGTCACCACCCCTTTGCTTTATCCAGCCAAGCTGCAGGTTCAGGGCAGAGGGAGAGGATGGAAGGGCTGAGAGGCGGGTGGAGGAGGAAGGTGGGTGACGGAGTAGGTGCGCATGTGGAGACGGATCCAGGTGCTCGTTTCTGGTTCCAGATGCCGGCCGGCTCTTCTCACCTCAGTCGTAGGGCCCTTCCTCGTCTTTTGGAGCATGTGTCTGTCCTCTGAGCCTCCCTCCCTCGGAAGCCACAGTGATAGCGGCTGAGCAGGGATCACGGCTTGAGAAACCCATCTCGCGTTCATTCTTCTGCGCCCGACCTGCCCCGCGCTCAGCATGGCCTGGGTGGGAGAGACGAGACAAATAATAAAATAGGTAGATAGTATTATTTATTATACACAAAGTATAAAGTAAATACAAGTGAAATTGTATACTATATGTGATAATGTATGTAATATATACTACATAATAAGAATTCAATATGCATAATATGTAGAGAAGTATTATTTTATAAGTTCATTATAATTTTCTAGAAGAAAACAGAAGGCCCACTATGTTAAGTATATATTGTTTCATCTGCAAAAAAAAAAAAAAATCACATGAATCCTGTATAAAAATGTATTATATGTATCACAAATATTGGGAGAAAAAGAGACAACCTGGTTTAAAATGCCAGCAACAACACTGGATGGCTATCTACTTTTATGGAGTGTGAGGCTAAGGGGAGTGTTTGTTCCCATGGAAGATAAGGATGAAAAACAGCCTAGTAAGTCTGAGACATAAAAATAATCGTTTGAATCAGTTCCTGTTTTCAAGTTCTGTCTTAGGATAGAATCAGGGACAGGGACAGACGCTGGACAGTGGGGCACAGGGGCAGGGAAAGAGAGCTGGAGAAGGAGAGTCTGAGGAGTGCTGGTGACCTCTTTGCCACTCTTCACCACGGGCCGTCGACCCGTCTGTGTTTACAAGTCCCGACTTTCCTTTTTCAGAGGCCAGATCACCTGTCATGTCTAGAAGGAACACATCCTCGTGGGCCGGGCGTTTCTGGGACAGAGTCTCTACAGAGATTTTTTTTTATTCCTAAATTTAATTTAGAACTCCAGCCCTCACTACCTCCAGCATCCCTGCCGCTGCTCTCGCGTGACCAGTGGCTGTCTGCGCGTGACCGGTGGCTGGCTGTCTGCACACCGCAGACCCCTTCGGAAACTTGCCGCTAAGCTAATCACTGGGTGGCACCCAAGAGCCAGAAAAAAAAAGCCGGATCGAATTGCAGACACTCTCTAATACACATATTTTAACAATTTCCTCCATCCTCACTGAAATTATGCTAATATTTTAGTTGAGTTTCCTCAAGTCTGGAACTCAAATTAAGTCTGTCTGTTTCATTTTTATGATAGTGCTTGAAATCACTTGCAGACAAGGGGTTGTTGGGCCATGAGATTTATAGTGGCAGTGCTACAAAGGTCAAACACATCCTGAGGAAGAGGAAAGCAATCTGTGGAACCAGTGTTTTCACTGCAATAAAGTTTATAGCTGCATTAAGGGAATAGTTACAAATCAGTTGGACGGTGTTGATTTCATTGAGAATAAGTGTATTTACACTCGTGAGCTTTCTCTCAATAATATTCTGAATGTTTTACACAATGGGGTTAGTGAAGGTTGGATCTGGGCATATTTCACAAGTGACAAAATTTGTTTTTCTTTTTTCCACCCATCCTCCTACTTGTTACTTTCACAAAATGGGTTTATAATGGCTCTGTTGGGCTGAGTAAAGGTTCAGCAGTTTTTGAGACTTCCAACCAAGTCAAAGATGCTGTATAAATTTAAAAGTAAAACGATTGTTCATGTATATGTTTGTGATTAAAGATGAGATAAATCTAGAGAAACACAATGTCCCTAATACCAAAAACTGCTTCTTTATGTGGTTACTAATCAGTTCTTACTGCAGCTACTCGTTAGAATTTCTCATTGTCCAATCCCTGTATTTAAAGGGAAAACACCAGCACCCTAACCTATAGAAGACCTGCAAAGAACTGTGTTTATGCTCAGCACAGTTCTCATCCTAAATAGGTTCCTTCTGTAATCCTATATCACAGCACCCATTTCCTTCGTGGAAATAAGCACTATTACTTTTTATAGTTAATTATAAAATGACTTTGTGCTTATGCTATTGTTTGCATTAATTGGGCAATTATTATGTAATTATCTTAGCTGTTGTTTATTTCTTTATTTATTGTCTGCCTTGTCCACTAGACTGTAGGTCCCCACAAGGGCCCCTTGTCTTATTCCCAGTCAGGTCCCGGGGCCTGGGCCTGTGTCTGGCACTTAGCCCTTAAAAATATTTACGAAATAAATGAACGAATATTGTTACATTCTCAGCATTCAGCCTAACAGTGAAAATGCTTTCTTCCCCTCATGTCAGTTCAACACAAAGTAAATATAGTTCTAACTCTGTTAGATAGTCTTCTAGAACCTTCTGCTCCTGTCATGTGTTTTTGTTCTCTGAGAGCTGCTGTGGCTCTAACAGATGTGGGGTTAAAGGAACAGCGGTGCTGGTGACCTCCTTGCCACTCCTCTTCATCAGTGGCCGTAGACCCAGTCCGTGCCACGTGTGGCATCCTTCCTGCTCTCTGCGAGAACAGGGTCAAGCAAAACAGGAAAAGGAGCAGTTCTGCTGGGCCGTCGGAGACCAGACGGGGAAGGAGCTTGGGAAGGGCTCGTCCACGGCTGACTCCAAGCCAGCGTTTAAGAATGAGTGGGTGGGTAAGTGGAGGAGAGCTTGCAGGCCGAGAGAAGGACACGAGACCGGTAGCTGGGAGGCGTGACGACACTCGGCCCTGTGAGAAAACTCCACGTCGTCGCGGTTGCTAGAGCACAGCTCTGTAGGAGCCACGAGCTGCCAGCCACGGCTGGGACATGATCACCACCGTGGCCAGCAGAATGAATAAAAAATACCCTGCCATATGTTAGAAAGAACTCAAGACATTTCAAAATTAAAATAATCATCTTCCTGCATTTCCTTAAAGAAAAGCAGAGGGTCTAGCAAAACCGGGCCCTCCTGCCTGCGGGCAACAATGGATGACGCTGACCAGTAGCCACGCGTTAGACCCTTGCGTCTTCTCCATTCTCAGCCATCTCTCAAACAACGTGCTCGTATTAATTTCCCTGCATCACTTCATCCAGGTGTGTTACCTGAAGTGCCTGCCGACGTACGAATCTGTCACCCATGGTAGACAGTGAGGGCAGACAGAGGCAGTGGGGAGGTAAGAGCCAGACTTGAACCCTGTTCAGTGGTCA
>JAQQSQ010000663.1:0-14037 GCA_028627145.1 Eidolon dupreanum
TTTTTTTTAAGTCTTTTCGATGCTTTATTCCAGTTTTAATCCAGCTTATGCTATGTATTTTCTTTCATTCAGTCTCATTGAATCATTAAAGATATATATATTACAATACTATCTACTGGTTAGGAAGTCTCTGTTCCAACTTCTAGAGTTGATGCCATTCACTCTCTGAAGCATGCTCACATTTTAAAGCACAGGTAGAAATATATGTATAACAGAGCTGTTAAAGTTCTTACAAGTGCTCTGTGTATGATGCTGGCCTCTGGAAGTCTGCCAAGATAATCACTAAGAAGCTACACCAAAAGCATTAAATCAGCATGGAGAAATACGCCCATAGTCTCCTTATCTAAGTGGACATGTTCTCTTGGAGCTCCCCTCCCCCGCTTTCCGTTACACTAAACAACCCCAGGGACCAGGCTCACTCTGGAACTTCATAATTGACAATTCATCATCTAACCACAAAGCCACTGTACTGTTGAAAGAAATTCCAAAAATAATGTTGCCTAGTTTCTCTTAGCATTCTGTAGTATGTAACAGCATGGCACAGTAGAAAGGGCCTTCATTTGCACTAAGCATCATTATTTAGGAAGATAAAATTTGTGTTAGCCCCATCCTTGTTGGTGTGTGTGTGAAAGAGAGAAAGAGGGAGCAAGGCCAGGAAGGAGAGAGAGAGAGAGACAGACAGACAGACAGACAGACAGACTTCATGAGCCAGAGGCAAGCAAAGGGCCATGTTGGTAATTCACTCCTGAGGTTTCCCTTTCATCAGTATCTTTGGAAGGCAAAATTGCTCTAATCAGCATGCTATGGGGAGATGATATTTAAAAAGACAAGTTTGAGATATTTTGCCTTCTCCATGCTACATTCTCAATGAAAAGATATCTAGGAATTTTGTAAAAATTAAAAAAGAGAGAGAGAGAGAAATCTTATCCAAATATTTCAGAATCCCAAAATTTTAGGAAAGAAAAACTCAATTTTGGGTGGTTGTTATTTAAGAAGAAACTTTCTAATCAACTGAATGGATTGTGGTAATGATTAATATGTTTTGTCTTTTGACTATTATAATTAGAACCTTGAGTTTTAGGAAAACAAGTGGTAAATGTCAGAGAGATGATCTAAAACTCCCAACTATTTTGGGGCCCCATGAGTTCCTCTGCTCTAGTGGCCACTGGAGAGACCGCTGAAGGATGGGACCAGCCAGGGACTAAACTACCCAGCGCTACGGCCTCTGTACAGAGCTCTCATCTGTCCCACCTTTCCATCTCACGGTGATGTAAGAGCCACCTGGAGTCACAGGAGACTGAGCCTGGAGGGTTAGCCCACGAGGCCCACCCACAGGCTCCTGCAATGTCCTGCTGTCTCTGCACACCCCCAGGGGGGCAAAGTCTTCTCAGAGGATGGGGACTGACAAAGAACTGCCTCATCATCATATTTACACATGCCAGCCCCAGGACACTCTGCTTCTCCCCAGCTTACGGCCCACGGGGTGAGACAAACCCCAGTGCATCCCAGCCTGGCCCAGATCTCCTCCTGTGAACACTTACCCAGCTCAAGGGCCATTGGCCTAACTTACGAAACACAGCATCCCATCCCAGTCGCTGTGGAAGCCTGCAGGCCCAGGATCCTTTTGACAAACGCCACAGCACATGTGCAATGCCCACAGGCCTGGACCCTGGCCTCATCAATCCCTTTGTCATGCACAGAAGACCCTGCCACCTGGAGACACCTGGAGGCCTGGATGCAAGCAGGGTGTTCATCTACCAGTCACCATAAGATGGTTTATCAACCAAAAGAGTAGAGGCTACTGATAGTGCCTTCTCAGGGGTTTTATGTGAATCTTAGTCCATCGCTCACCTAGGCCAGACCAATGGTGACTGCAGCCCACACATGTTGTTCTCAGAAACACAAAGCACCATTTTTCCATCTCATAGTTAACCTTCTAGTCATCTTTTTAGCTTAAAAAAAAAAGTTACAAGATTTTTAAAACCTAACTTTGATTGGACATCTATGACTTTTCTAATGAATGAATCATACTGTCATTTGAAAAGTTTTCAGTTTCTCTTCACTAGGGGTTGAGTGCCTTTCACTCTTGTTTCTACATTAAGGAAACTTAAACAACCTAACCCCTTTCTGTTCTAAGAACTCAAGATTACAACAATAAAGCTCATGCTCCTTTTAGAATTAACCTATTTGAATAACAATACCTTGGAAGCCTGTTGCAAAATGTTAGTGTGGAGGGTTTGGCACCAAATCTTTTCCAGCCAAGGTTGACATTGTCTCTTTCTCTTCATAAATGCATGTAATTCTGCTGTGCCCACAGCTTTTGAGAGCCATCCCTGTTGGAATAGGCCAAGTGTATGGCTGCGATAACGCCTGGACTGGAGGCATTTTCCTCATAGCTTTGTTCATATCTTCGCCTCTTATTTGTTTGCATGCTGCGATTGGATCCACCATGGGGATATTAGCAGGTTAGTGTCATTACTTCTCCCTTATTAATGGGCCCTAAGGACGTTAGTGCCTAGGGCCAGCTTCCCTCCTTCCGTTGTACCATATTTTTTTCTATTTGGGATGCCAGTGCCCTGCTCTCGTGAGCAAAAGCTCCCCTCAAGAAAGGCTTTGATGTTAGTCATTTACACGTTAGTATAAACTTAAAATTTGGGAATTCTTCCAGACATGTTCATATTTTAAGTCTTATATCTCATGATAATAAGTAGGAAGTGTTCTCCATTAGAAAACATTAAGATATCAATGAAAAGGGAAGTTTTCTTTTTGTCCAAGAAAGGAACATCTCAGCACTGCTTAAATCAGACTGCAGAGGCCTTACTCAAAGTGTCTCTTTTACCCATAAGAGCTTCACCACTAATATGCACGTGGCTCTATGGCCATCTGTATCCTTTAGATGTTTTTTAACTGAATAAAATCAGACATTCTTTTTTATAAATACCTAAGAGGATAACTCGTCTGGGCTTTGAGGACCATGGCAAGTCTCAGAGCTAGCGGGGCGCCCAGGAAACCCCAAACCCAACACAGACGCCTGCCTTCTCTCACAGCGCTCACCATCGCAACGCCGTTTGACTCCATCTACTTCGGCGTGTGTGGCTTCAACAGCGCCCTCGCCTGCATCGCGATAGGGGGCATGTTCTACGTCATCACCTGGCAGACGCACCTCCTCGCCGTCGCCTGCGGTAGGTACTGCCAGTGGAAATCCTTTTCCACCAAAAATGATGGCTGTGTCCTCCCCCTCAAGGAAAACCACCTGGTAAAAATTCTGCCAATCCTTCAAAGATAAATGGGAGACTTGTTTGCTTTATAAAAAGGATTTTTGCTTAAAATTGTTTTGAATGGTCATTTAGTGATTAATACATTATAAACTATTTTCACTGAATGCAAAGGGTTCAACCACATGCAGACATATTTTTTTTTAGATGGAGGTGGTTTGGTTGTTGTTTCTGGGCTATCTCCTATGATTGCTGCTTTTCTTGCTGGTGATTGGAACTAACTGACTGAGCAAATCTTATGCAAATTAATCATTAGATTTGAGGTTGGGAAATTTACATCAGTTACAGAGCGATTAACCCTAAGCACCCAAACATTGACTGTAGGACCTTCGGCTAGTTGTAGTCAAAGGTCCTACAGTAGCTTAAATTGTAGGACATGGTCGGGATTACTACCAGCTGGGCACTCAGTACCTCTCTGATAAGGTTTACTACGTTAACATCCTAGGGACACTTGGGATGTTTTTCGTTGAAAAACTTAAGGGTTCGGAAGCAAAGCCCAATTCCACTGGCCCATATTGATGGAATGTCACCTCTCACTGGCACTTAGCTCTTCCCAGTAGCCAGCCTGGTGGTGCCCTCCCCATGCAGAGCCTAGAAGATGAGGCGGTTGGTGTACTTGGTCTTCCTCAAACCTACAGAATGCTTCTCCTCCCCGGAAACCCATATTATATTTATAACTCATGATGAAATATACCAGCAGGAATGTCGATCTGGGATTCACTCGCCTTTGCTGTATAGTAAAATTTGCATTTATGGTTTATGCTGCTAAATATATTCCTTTGCTAGAATGCAAGGTGGTGGCACCCACGAGAACCATAACAGCTCAACTCAGCCTTTCTTAACAAAGTTCATCTGCTGTCTTAGCTGTGCCGGCATTTGCATGGAATTTAACAGTTTTCTAAGCTGCTAAGCAATGGAAACAGAACTTTTTTTTTTTTTTTTAAATCTAAGAGATAGTATTTGTGGCATAAAAGGTATGGGGAGAGAATATGTAGACAAAGCTTGAGGCACTGTTAGTCACTTAACTATTTCTTGGTTCTTTTCCAGCACTGTTTGCCGCCTACCTAGGTGCTGCCCTGACTAACATGTTATCTGTGGTGAGTCCACGTGAGCTAAGAACATGCCACAACACCTTTCCTGGTATCCTCTTGGCTCTCAAAAGTCAACACAAAACCCCTCCTCCATGAAGCCTTCCCCCGTTCATCCCTCTTGTCTCAAATCACACAACTCGCCTCAGCACCAGCTAGATGGGAGGAGCTGGGCTTCAAAAGTTTAAATGTCACTTGTTGGTCAGTCAGGTCCCATTGTCAGTGGGCCAGCGGAGCTCCTTATAGGACAATTTGAAGAGCATTATCTTATAAATCAAACTTCTTTCTGATAGAACTCTAGTTCTATCATCCTCTAGAACTAGTTTTAAACCTTTAATTTATTTGTATGTTTATAGATCATCTGCCCAACTAGCCCATGGGCTAGCGTACATCTTTTTTTGTCACAAACCAACTAGCACGAAGTCAGGAGGTCATGAGGGAAGGCTTCAGGGAAGACAGGGAGCCAAGCCCCAGCCAAGCCTGAGAGAAGCCAGAGCTGGTGGCTATGGGCATGAGTGGCAGTCTGAGGACCCCTTTTCTGTCTGAGCCCCTGTGTGGGGTGGTGGGTGAGGTCAGGAGGCACCACATGGCCAGCCTCAGCCCCTCTCACACACGGGAAGGGTCCCAGGCCCTAGCGTAGAGTGCTCAGTGCTCAGCCTGCAGTCGATGTCTCCTCCTTTTGGATAAAGGTTCCAGGGCACATATCACATAGGCAACGAGGAAAAGTCCCATTGGTCCTGCAGGTAGAGATGGAGGTGAACGTTCTACTCACAGCTGTCTAAATCTCTTCTTAGTGAAGTTGGGTAGTTTGGACTTAGCATGGGAGGGAATTTTCTAAACAATAGAACTGGTCTTCCCTGACACCATCGTGTGTCCCCGATGCACTAAGTCCCTTCTCTGAGCCCTGTCAATCTTTGCACTTGCATCTACTACATGTACCATAGAGTACTGTGATGACTTGGATACACATCGATTCTCTTCAACCTTCGGCCTGGGTGCTCCTTCAGAAGCACACAGTTATATTCTTACCTTTATCTCTAGTACCTATTACAGTGCCCAGCATGTAGTACATGCTCGAGAAATGCTGAGTGAATGAAACCCTTAGGCAGTGAGCACCACCATGGGGAACATTAGAGCTGGGGCCGAGTAGCCGACCATCAGAAACATTGACGAGGGGCAAAAGGATGGAGTGTGGCCTCTGAGACTCCTGTCTGCTCCAGGCTTTCCCATCTCTTCTTACACCCTTCCATTCACCAAGTCATCCACCCACTAAATACATGTCACATGCCTTCCTTGGACATAGTACTAAAGGGATGCAAAGCAGGAGGCTTTGTTTCTTGATCCTAAGCGTTTACAGGGTGACTGGCCCTTTCCTCTGTTGCAGAGAAGTTATGGGTTATACCACTCAATTTAGACATTTTTCAAAACAAAACCAAGTTTGATTTCTATGTGCCTACTATGTTTAAGACACTGTGCTGATCACGCTCAGGCTATTAACTCACTGAAGGAATTTCTAGTCTCCTTGAGGAGACACGAACATTGAATGACATAAGACCATTAGAGGCCTCCACAAAAGAGAGCCCTTGGGAGCTGCCCACTTTACTTTCCAACTGACCTACGTCTGTGCAGCCTCATTTCTTCAACAATGCCACTCTCTGCTTGACAATGATAACCAAGAGCCGAGCACCATTTACTGAGTCCTTAGTCTGCTCTAGGCACCGACTCTCCAAGTAAATGTCATTATCCCAGTTTTACTACTGAGGAAACAAATCTCTGAAAGATGAAATGACTACAAGGCGATCAGAGCTGAGAATTGGATCTGGGTCTGTGGAGCTCCCAGCCCACATCCTTCCCACTGTAGGATTCGAAGGGAAAGGTTCCCAAAACACCCTGCACCATCTCAGCAGGGCTGTGAAGGACTCACTGAGAGGAGTTCGTCACTGACAGGTGTTGCTTACGGTTGCAGTTTCACTACCAGGCTGTCATTGTTCTTCCCCAAGTCCCCTCCAACAGCACCATCTTTGAGCACACACATGACTGGCATTCTCACCCCTATGGTATCACCTGAGGTTTTTACTGCTTATAATAAAATGATGTTTGGGGTAGGGGGACGTGATTCAATCTGACTTATAGAGGAATTTGCAGGCTCTGTGTTAGCAGCTATCCATTCAAGTTATTCCAAATGAAGAGTGGTGAGGGGTATTTAAAATCTTCAGCACATCTTAAAGAATAAAAAACAGGTCAACGTCTTGAGAAAGAGAGCTGGGAATGATGGGAGGGCCCTTGAGAAGAGAGGTAGTTACTCTCCGACTTCAGCTCCTGAGACTAGGATGTCACACCTCTTCCTCGGTTCTATGTCCCTGTGTCTGTCTGTAATGGGTTTCTGCTGCTGCAAACAACCCCCAAATGGCCATCCAGCACTAATTTTCTCTCTAGCCCTTTCACATCAAGAGCCTCTGGACATAGTCTCTGTGCCTCTGAGTTTAAATTCTCAAGAGAGGGGATTTTATTCCCAGGTCATCTGCCTATTAGAAGCTCCCTGCCTGCAGTGTGATTAGCTATGGCCAAAGAGAAAAAGCCTTGAACTACGAAATGATTGCCAAACCATTCCTTCAACAGGGGCTCTGGGAGAAGGCAGGAATGGCCATTGGCCATTGTTCCTTGAGTTGGGGGTATAGGCTGGCCAGATAACCCAAGACAAAACATGTCTCCTACATAAAGGCATATTATAATAGGGTTCCAGTGGCTGCATTTTGAAGTATGTGTGTTCACTTGTCACACTGCGGACTGATACCATTGGCATGATTTTATTTATATTGTTAGAAATTAAGTATTATTCCTGTCAATGCCCACAAAGCATCCCTTCCTCTCCCCTCCCCAGAACTGGAGGTGTTTGGTAAGGACTGATGACACAGGCACAAGCCTCTGGTGTAACCAAGGCCTCTCTTGTGTTCCCTCTGGCCCCCCAGTTTGGATTACCACCCTGCACCTGGCCCTTCTGCCTCTCAGCGCTCACCTTTCTGCTCCTGACAACCAACAATCCCGCCATCTACAAGCTTCCACTCAGCAAAGTCACCTACCCAGAGGCCAACCGCATCTATTACCTGTCCCAGGAGAAAAACAGAAGACCATCAACCATAACAAAGTACCAGGCCTACGATGTCTCCTAAGTTTCTCCTTTCCAAAACATGTCACTATGAATCCAGGCTTCAGCAGGCTGTGTAGGTCCTCAGCCTGAAGGCCACATAAGCTCTCCTTCTGTCTGTTCTGTGATTCTCCTCCAAAGCACGCCTACACCCGTTATTCTCAAGCACGGGGAAATGTGTGTGTACTCACTATTCAGGAACCTCTCCATTCTAAGATGCACAACACTTATCAAAAATATGGTTAGTTTAGACTTTGCACAGCTCACTCCATAAGAGCTTTCTTTCAGGCGAATCTTCCCTCTTCTTCAAGATAAGCCACGTTTCTAGAAAGAACTCACCAAGAAGGAGACAGAGCTTGGTGACTTGGCCATCCAACTCAGTCATTTAATGTAGCAATACACAGTGTCATGAAATATGCAGAAGGCAAAGGGCTGGTTCTGCCCCAGCTCTGACACTAATGAACTCCTACCATCTCGGGTGAGTCCTCCCCACTCTCAGCCTCAATTTCTTATTGGTTTCATGACAAGGAGGGATTCTATAGTCCCCTCCACCTCAGAAGTGTTGATTCATCTCTCTGTCCTGTAAACTGATGAAATCAGCATGACCAATAATTACTTTGAGTTAAGTAAGAGATAGAAAGGTGACCTGGAGAAGAGGCAGAACAGTTTCAAGATCTATGGAGATTTATTCTTGAGTCATGAGATGTTCTCCAGACTTTTGGGTTACGAACCTAATTCACTGAAAATGCCAACATGCCTACTTTATGTAATAGAAATATTTCTGGAAGTGTCATAAGATGAAAACTGATCTTTTCCAACATTCAAATCATATTTTAAACAAATATGTTTCCTTTTGTAATAGTTATAAACATACTCTATTAAACTGTTAAGTCTGCAAGTTGGTATCAGGGTTTTCTTGAAATGGGGCTCACCTACATTGCCCACTTGAGGGTTTTTCCACAGCTAACCGTGTGTCCAAAAAGAGATGAGGATGAGTTAAAAATTCTCTGAAGAGGGTTTGGTTTGTTTACAAAGGGAATTAATTATATAGAAGTGACAGTGATCATTGTTTCTGTTTGAGTTAAAGTACAGGTTGTTAACAAGCCATCTCACTTTTTAGGGGATGGTATAGGGGATAGTATCCTAAAAATATGGCCCATTTCGTGATTTAATTACTCTGGTTATAGCTTTGAACTCCTAAGCCACAGGATCCCATTGTAGGAAGCTACATGGCTCAGCCTTCCTACCTCTCCCCCGGAGGAGGGTAGATGAACTTTTTACAGCACCTCCATGGGACCCCCCCCCACCCCAATGTACAATTCCAGTTTAGCATCATTGGGTAAGGATATAAGATGAGGGATATAAGAAGGAGGCAAGGAAAGAATTATATTTGAGCAAAATCCATCATATAGGAAAAGCTGGTATCTACATTTATCTTTTTTTTCTCTGCCCCAAGATCCCAGCCATGTCCTGCCAGCCCAAGAGCACTGGGCTGCCCATTTCTCTTCCAGATTATATCTAGCCAGTTATGACTTCTCCATGAAAATGGAACACTTCTCTCTGGAAACAAATTCCCCACGTAGGAAAGGGGAATTTCTTCAGAGGCTACCTCTGAGTCTGTGGTCACACCTTGAGGCCAAGTAGGTCTCAGGCTGTATTTTAATGATGATGGAGTTACGACTCTCTGAGGATTAGGCATCCAAGAATTTCACCAGAAGGCTGTTTATGCTCACAGCTCACTCTGCTGCCCCAGAACCTCTAAGCGATGACATAGAGCTATTAAAATACCACTTTCCATGCGTTTTCCACCACAGCATTATAATCTGGTTTATTAAGAGCAGTAAACCCTCCATGTACATGCTTTTCCGATTATTGACCATGGACAAATCCCTTTAGCTCTTCTAAGTATTTCAATATCCTCACCTATAAAGCAAATTGAGTTGGCCCAGGATAACAAGCAAAGCGGAAATAGACAGGACAAAAGAATTTGACTTGTGAAAATGTACAATATCCACAGGAGTCTATGCCAGCACTTAAATCAGGCGTCAACACAGGAGAGAGGGAGCCAGCTTCTACCAGCTCCTGAGAGCTGACTGTGCATGTGAGCGCATCTCCCCCAGGGCCACATTCAGTGACATCATATGGATAGGCTGAAATCAGCTATAGTGGGAGTGTTGACGCCACAGAAATTGGCAAACTACAGATCCGGGCTTTTCTTCCCCAGACAGCCAACTTACCAGCACACCACTGGTGGGAAGAAAGGAAAAAATTACAGGGCTCCTAACCAGAGTCTCAGAGACTAGGGCCAAATAGTCAGCCCAGCAATCCTACATGGATGCCATCACTCATACAAAAGGCAGCTGAGAGAAAAACAAAAGTGTTCTCAGATATAAAATGATCTCCAAATGTTTGTACACAGAGCCCTACATTGCAAACACTCTGAGCAGAAGCAACCAAAGAAGAAAAATGAATTAAAAAATGCTATGAGAGACACAAGAAAACTGTATGGTGATCAAATACATTGGTACTGTTTATTGTTTATTAGGACCAAAGGGGTGGAATAGAAGAAATATACCTATAACAACCTAGAACTGGAATGTCAGATGTTGACAGAGGTGGGGTGCACAGAAGAGGCAGGAGAGCTGTCAGAGTACTTAGCTTGTATAGGAATTGATAAGTTTAAAAACCCACAGAAAGGAATAAATGTGGGTAAAAAGGGCGACCACCATGAGAACAAAATTAGAAATATAAATTTTGAATCAGATGAAAATTCTCTTTCCAATGGAAAGCAGAAAAAGAGAAAAATGTTCTAGAAAGTCACTCAAAAAAGCTAGTAGTACGAAAAATAAATAGAAAGCAGATATTAGTTGGAAGGCAGATATTAGTCAAACATGATAGTAATTGACCAAAAACAAACAAACAAAAAAGCCCCTCCCACTCAATATCTCCCCCCCAAAAAAAACAACTAGAAAACACGCAATCTTTTTAAGTGCCTATACAACACTTACAAAATAGACCTTGTATTACGCCGTAAAGCAAGCTTGAGGTCCTTCTGCAATACTGGTGGGAAGTTGACTGTTGCAGCCACTGAGAGAACAGGTCTTCAGTATTCAGTCACATTAAGTATATACATCCCGTGTGACCTAGAAATTCCCCTCCAGAGTATACACAGCTTCCAGGAAAAGCATCCCCTGTGTCCATGGTGGGCCACCAGGAAAGCTGTTCACCATAGCATGCGTCATGATGCAGAGACAGGAGGAGAACGTAGAAGCAAAGTGGGTGGGACACACTGTGGAGTCCCACACAGCAGGTGGATGCTCAGTGTTACACATACAGCAATGTGGACAGATCTTAAAAGCCTAGCGCCGAGGTAAAATAAGAAAATGACTTTTATAATCAATACTATTTGCATAAATTAAAAATGCATCTACACAAAACAACAATGCATATTTTACAAGCACACAAACAAAAAAGGTACATAGGAATGCTGGAGGGAAAAGAGAGTGAAATATAAAAATGAAAAGATAGGCACACCTCCCTCTACATTCAATAGGGGGCCCTTGCACAGACCAATGAGGGTAATATGCAGGGACATGATTAACTCAACTCTGTCAAAAAAATTCTAAGTGGGCAGGGCATAGTGCATACCCTGCTCAGCCCCATCAGAGCCTCTGGTTGTCAGTGTCAGAGTGACCCCAGAATTGGGGCAGGGTCCATCTTCAAAGCCTCATAGTGGATTCTGCCCCCACTATGCATTTGGAAGCATTCTGGCCACACCACAAAGTGTTATAAATATATACTAAAAAAAAGTTTCTGCACTTTGCCTCCTAATTAGATGAACATGTTAATCCCTAGAGTAACAATGGTAACGCGCATACGTATTTATTGTGCTTTTAGAATGTTTTAAAATCTCTGATGAAATGTGAAAATAAGGGTAAATTTTTTGTTGAGAAAAGTGGGAAAGAAAAGACATTCCTGAACATAAAAGATGTAGGAATCGAGGATATAAACTGAATTCAGAAAGGACAGGGACCTAAGATAAAGATGGTAAATTCATATCACCTCCTACAGTCACCAAACCTAACTGGCGAGTCAAACCGGGATAGTATGGGAAGGTCCCAGCTTGGAAGTCAGATGCACTAGGTTTGGAACCCGGCCTTCCCCTGTTATTTACTGGCTGGGACATTGATCTCTCGGAGCCTGCATCTACAAACGGAGGGTCATACCCGTCTGAGAGCCGTGTCGTGTGAAAGCTGAACAGCAACCCCAGGCCCATCGGCACGGGAGGGATGGAGGAAACTGCCCTTGGAGCCACAATTCTCAGGCAGGCCCAGGGACCAGAAACCCCCAGCAGAGCCTGGGTATCATCTGTCTCATGTGGGTATCCAGGGCCAGAGGGGCAGATCAGAATTCTTCTTTACCTTTAAGATGCTAAAGAAAGAACTGGCTGGTTATCCTAGTGAGGGTACAAGACTTCCCCTCATTTCACCTTTTGAAATATCCCCTTTTCTTCCTCCTCCTACCTCTCCAGAGCAGAGCACCAGTTGTTTTAGGAAAACGGCCTGAAATAAACACCCCGGAGGCCTCTCTTCTCTTAATCTCTTATAGTCATTACCGTGGAGTGTCCTGCACAATTGTTGTCTGTTTCTATTAAATGGGTCTTTTCTCTCCAATTAGATTGCAAGTCCTGTGAGAATCGTAGTTATAATATACACACCCACACCTACACACAATACACATACACCACATGCACATGCATACATACATACATACACATGTATATGAGCACATGCTATATACACAGGAGTATGTACACACATGCATGTGCATGCATACACAGATATACATATGTATACACATATATTTATGCATTCACACATACATACACACTACATATGTATCCACATATATAAGTATCTCTACAGTTGTTTTTGTCTCTTTCCTTCATAGATCTAGCCCACTGATGGACCCTTTGTAGCCCTGGGAAATAACTGATTAATTGAAACAACTTCCCATTCCCACTCTCTCCCATTCACTCATCCAGGCTGGAATTTCAGCTCTGTTTCACACACACAATCACATACACATAATAGACACAGAATCTGAGGTAGACCAGCTAACTGAGTCTTGCCTCCCAAATTTCCTATTTATAGCCTCCTTCCAACATATTCCCTGAATAGTGTTCCTGGAAGGAACTCTTCAGAAAGAAACACCATCTAGCCCTAAGCATTTCATCATTTTACGGATAATAACTTCAAGCCTCTACAAACCTCCTTTGCCACCATCCCTTCCTTATAGAACCTTCACAGCTGGGACCCAAATAGTGTAATGGTCTTGGATGAGACAGGAAGATGGTAGACCAGTAGCTCTCAAACTTGAGCATGCATCAGAATCACCTAGAAAGTTTGTTAAACAGATTGCTGGGCCCCACCCCCAGAGTTTCTGATTCAGTAGGTCTGGGGAAGGGCCTGAGAATTTACATTTCTAACAAGTTCCCAGGTAATGCTGATGCTGTTGGTCCAAGGACTGCACTTTGAGAACCACTAGTGTAGACTTAGAAAGAGGATGCTACTTCCAGTCATTCTTTCCTCCTCCTTTGCATGTTGGATACACTGGTCAGCAAACTCTACATGTATGAGAATCATCTGTAGTGTTTATTAAAACACAGATCCATGGGACTCGACGCCAAAGATTTTAATTTGGTGGCTGTAGGGGAAGCTGAAAATCTGAGCGTCCACCAAACCCTTAGATTATATAGATGTGGCTGGGTCCAGCTCCAGACTTTGAGATCATTACACAACGGTGCTTGGTCCTGGCTAGATTAGAATCCCCTGATTCTGATGCCCCATTCCAGATCAATTAAGTCAGCAGTGGGCCTGGGCATGGGTATTTTTTAAGCTCCAGCTGTGATTTCAATGTGCAGCCAGGGCTGATAATAACTACGGTGTCTATTTACTGGGCCCTAACCTGTCTCCAATCAGAGTCACGCTTACAGACTGTTAAGCCCTCACCACCCTCAATCCCCAGGTGGATTTTGATAAAGGTGCACTGGGCACCTGAAGGCAGGATGGGCATGCACAGGAGGCACAGAGATCAAAAGTGAAGTGTGCCCCTTTCTCAGTGTCGAGCTCCAGCCCTTCACCTCAAAGGAGACTAAATAAAGAAAAATGAAACCACCAACAGGAAACATCCGGCCCAACAGGCTGAGCAGACAAGCAAAGCTTCACATTGGCCCCGGAAGCCTGCTGAGCAGGCGGCCTTGGCCCTAGAAAGGAAGAGTGAAGCAGTGCGCTTGTCAGCAGCACCTTCATCCAAGCTGCACTCGGTCTGGGGTCTGTCTCCCTGGCCCTCTGGACACAGACAGCACTGGCCTGCTGGAAAGGCATGGCTACAGGTAAGAAGCTGCAGGTGTGCTGTGTGAGCAAGTACGGGATGGGGAACCAGGGCTGCCCTGGGGTGGGGACAGAAAGTGGAACAGGTGGGGAGGCTGTGACAGCAGGTAGGCAGGCAGGAAGGCAGGTGGGGCAAA
>JAQQSQ010000664.1:0-14037 GCA_028627145.1 Eidolon dupreanum
AATAAAGCCCGACGTGCCGCGCGCCAGCTCCCGGGCACCCACGTCCTCGGCGACTCGGGACCCCTCCCCCGCAGGTGTCCTGTTTGAAGGAGCTGGTGGCCAGGGTCGTGCAGAGGCTGTGCGAGCGCGGCGCGCGGAACGTGCTGGCCTTTGGCTTCGCGCTGATGGACGGGGACCGCGACGGCCCGCCGGTGGCCTTCACGACCAATGTGCACAGCTACCTGCCCAACACGGTGACTGAGACGCTGCGCGGCAGCGGCGCGTGGGGGCTGCTCCTGCGCCGCGTGGGCGACGACGTGCTCACCTACCTGCTGGCACGCTGCGCGCTCTACCTGCTGGTGGCCCCCAGCTGCGCCTACCAGGTGTGTGGGCCGCCGCTCTACGACCTCTGCACAACGCCGCACGCGGGCGGCGCCCTGACGGGCCTCGGACCTACGTGCCAGGCCTGGAAGCGCGGCCGCAGGGAGGGAGGGAGACCCCAGGGCCTGCAGGCCCCCGGCGCTAGGCGGCGTCCGGCCGGCGCGGGAGGAAGCCCGCCTCAGGCCAAGAGGCGCAGGCGCGGCCTGGGCCTGGAGCCAGACCTGCCTCCCGACAGGCAGGCGTCCCAGGCTCCCCCGGGCAGGGCGCGCGTGGTGACAGTCACCAGAGCCACCTCGGAAGCCGCGTCTGGGGAGGGCGAGCCGCGCAGGACTTGCCGCCCCGTCCGGCCGCTGGGCGGCCAGCGCGAGGCGGGACGTCCCCAGGGCGCGCGCGGTCCTCAGGCCTTCGCAGATACCAAGCGGTTCCTCTACTGCTCGGGCGGCAAGGAGCGGCTGCGCCCCTCCTTCCTGCTCAGCGCCCTGCGGCCCAGCCTGACGGGGGCCCGGAGGCTCGTGGAGGCCATCTTCCTGGACCCGAAGCCCCCGCAGCGCGGGGCGCCCCGCCGGACGCGCCGCCTGCCCGCGCGCTACTGGCGGATGCGGCCCCTGTTCCGGAAGCTGCTTGGGAACCACGCGCGGTGCCCGTACGGCGCGCTGCTCAGGACGCACTGCCCGGTGGCGTCCGGCGCCCAGGATCGCGGCGGCGTGGGCGCCGGCGCGGCGGACGAGGACGCGGGCTCGCGGCGCCTGGTCCAGCTGCTGCGCCAGCACAGCAGCCCCTGGCACGTGTACGGGCTCCTGCGCGCCTGTCTCCACCGCGTGGTGCCCGCCGGCCTCTGGGGCTCCAGGCACAACGAGCGGCGCTTCCTGAAGAACGTAAAGAAGTTCCTCTCCCTCGGGAAGCACGCCAGGCTGTCGCTGCAGGAGCTGACGTGGAAGATGCGCGTGCGCGACTGCGCCTGGCTGCGCTCCCGCCCAGGTGAGCGCGCGCGGCCGGCCCCTCCCCCTGGGGCCCCCTGCCACTGCCGCAGCCGGGGGTCCTTCCTGCTGTGCCGTGGCCCCCCGGATCCACCGCCTCCCGCCCCGTTCCCATCATGGACGCGGGCAAGTTCCGGGCGCTGGGGACCGGCAGAGGGGACGCGAGAAGTTAGGACCGGCAACCAGAAGTTCCCATGAGCGTGCCGGGAGTCTGTTTGCAACCCCTTTGTGACTTCGAGGTTTATCCCTGTGTAGTGGGGCCCGCTGATAGGTAGAGACGAGAACCCCCTTTCCTGGAGGCGGGAGATCTGGCTTGCGGATGCCTGGAGTCAGCCCAGGCACGGACCCGAACTCGAGTTTCAGCGTGTCTGCGGTGCCGGGTGGGGCAGACGGCAGCGAGAAGGCCGTCGGGAGCTCGAGGACCCCAGCCCCAGCTTTAAGAAGCAGAGGGGGCCGCGGGTGCCCTGCCCCTTTCCGCCCTGCTGGCCTGTGGTGCCGCCACCCACTTGATGTTCTGGGCTTGCTGATGAGGTTGCTCCGGGCTGGGACCCAGCCCCCAGACCTCCGAGGTGTCCATGGTGTGCTTCATTCCGTGACTTTGGCCACACGAGTTGCCCTCTGCTGAATAACTGATGCATGGGACAGCCCTGGCCTCAGGCTCCTGTTCTGATCATGGCTGTCCGTGGTCACCTCTTGCACCCCGTCCTGCTGGGATGCCCCATCCTGCTTGCAGGCCATCTGCCCTGCCAGGCGCTCTGCCCCAGCTCTGGCTCCTCTACCTCTGTCCAGCCAGCCTGGACCACTGTCCTGCCCGCCGTGCGCCCACTGACTCCCGTCGGCTCCCTGGGCCCCCGCCCCAGAGGCCAGACTGCCGGCTGCCGCATCTGCTGCCAGATGTTCCTGCAGATGGGCACGGCGGGCTCCTGAGGGGGCTGGGCGCCAGCACAGCCCCGCCCCGGCCCCCCAGGCTGGCGGCGACCTCGTCCCATGCCCTGGGCACACACCACGCTGGCCCAGGCCCTGCTCTGCCCTGCTGCGCACCCCCTCACGTGCTCACCTCCGGAACCACGTGGGCGTGTCCCTCCTGCCAAGGACACCTCGACCTTCAGGGTGGCGTCGGTGGGGCCTCGTTGGGGCTTTGTGTCGAGGTCCATTACTTTCTCTGATGGTCATGTCCTTCCTCTGCTCTCTTTGGCTCCCTCTGCCCTCTGACCTCTCCGGGGATGTCCCCGTGTCCCCGTCACCCTGTCCTGCGTGGCCGCGCCTGTGCCGAGCCGTCATGCACATTCCGCTATCGACTGCGTTGCAGTATTTTTCCATCATGTCTTGATCAGTGAGCCCTTTGGACGTGTGTCTTTAGTTTCAAGTGCACGGTGCGTTAAGTCATGTTTTTGTTCTGCGTTCGGACCCAGTTGTGTGGTGGCCGGCATGACCCCAGCTCCCTGAAACCTGCGGATTCCGGACGCTCCGGTGCGGGCAGTCTCCACCGACGTTCCCCGTGTCCTGGAGGCCCGTTGTGGCACCGTGAGAAACTGCATGTCCGGCCCTCCCTGTTCCCAGATGTGGACGCGGTTTTACGGGGCGCGTGCATGTTAGGAGCTTTACCCCGACAGGCGTCTGCTCTCTGGCTTCCTGGGGGCAGCGCTTGCCTCCCGCACCTGTCTCCTTACATTTCCATCGTCAGCCTTCTCGCACCCACGTGGTTTGGACGTGTCTTCTCGACAGCATGTAGCTGGCGTTTTAGTCTCCGCCCGGCATGACAGCCTTTGCCACTTTCCTGGGCAACCTGGCTTTGTTTCCCTGTGACCGCAGACACGTCCGCACGCTTGTCCTTCGTCCTTCCTTCCCGTTTGCCTGCCCTGCCCACGTCGGCCTCGCGTCCTCGGCGACTGCCTGTGTCTCCTTGTGACATGTTCCCGTCCCGTGGCTGGCATCTCCGCGCTTAGTGGTCACGTTCTCCATTCCCTCCCTGCCGGTCACCCTTCTGCTGAACAGCAGAAGGGCCTCAGCACGTATTCTGATGACCAGCGCCCCATCCTGTGTGCTGTCCCCCCACTGACCTGGTTATGTCCCAAATCAGACACTTGTCACTGTTTCCCAAGGTCACTGCTTAGCTTTAGCCTCCCCTTTGTTCACCGCTCTGTCCCCGTCCCCGACCTGCCTCTGGGCCCTTCTCCTTTCCGTGTTTCTGCCTGTGCCGCGGCCCCGTGCAGCCTGGGGACACCGTGGGCCTCACCTGCCGGTGCGCCCCAGTGCGCCGAGCAGGACGGCAGCCCCGGCCGGCGCCGTGCGCCCCCTCCCAGCTGGCCGGCTACCGCCGCCCCCAGTGGGCGGTTTGACCTAGAGAATGCCCTGCATCTGTGGCTCTTGCTGCTCGGCAACAATGCCGGCCGCTGGAGGACCAGTGTCCAGCTGCGTGCCCCGTGCGGAGCGCACGTCTGCTGGCCGCCCGGGCCGGGCAGGACGGTGACGGGGCGTCATCGCGATCCGGCAGAGTCCTGACGCGAGGCGCATGCATGAGGCGCTGAGCGGCCGCGTGGGAGGGACGAGCGGGAAGGGGGAGCCGGCCGGACAGCGGCTCCGTGCGGCCGCGCGTCTGCCCGTGCCCTCCCGCCGCAGGCGGCCGCGCGGTCCCGGCGGCGGAGCACCGGCGGCGGGAGGCGGTGCTGGCCAGGCTGCTGTGCTGGCTCATGGGCACCTACGTGGTCGAGCTGCTGCGGTCCTTCTTCTACGTCACGGAGACCACGTTTCAGAAGAACCGGCTCTTCTTCTTCCGGAAGAGCGTCTGGAGCCAGCTGCAGAGCATCGGGGTCAGGTGCGTGCCGGCTCGGACCCCGAGCCCCTCCCGACCTGCAGCGCCTGCGTCCGAGCGCGGTGGTCCCTCGGGGCCGGAAGGGGGCAGCAGCGGGCAGGCGGACCACTCGCTCACCCCAGCCTGCGGTCCGCTCTGTTTTAATTTGCACAAAACAAGTGGGCCTTGTGTCGCAAGATGACGGAACCCACTCAGCTGACGACTCCCTGGGGAAGTGTCCAGGGACAGAGGCCACCTCCGAGTGGCTCTGTCTCGGTGGCTGAGTGGCCACGGGTCCCCTGGGCGGGTTGTGGCAGGTGCCGGTAGGGGGCAGCCTGTTGGTCTGCCCGTGACCCACGAGCTCCTCTGTGGCCGGCCCGGTCAGGTGCCCTGTGCCCTCAGGGCTCGCGAGGACCTTGAGTGTCCAGATCGGGGCTCCGTGTACACTGTGGTCACACCCACACTGGAGTCACACATCCACGGCACGGGGCGGGCACCCCTGAGCCCGGGGGCGCTGGGCCCATCCCCCAGCGTCCGGCAGGGGGCCCGGAGGCCTTGGTCGTGGGTCCGAGTCAACACCTAACGACCTGAGTAATTCATGGTGCATGAGCCAAGGTGGCCATTGAGGCCCACTGGAGACTGTCACCCTGCCCGGCGGGTGTTCGGGCCCCCGAGGGGCTGTTTCGTCTGACCACCTTCACTGCTGGGGCCACCAGCCGGGAGCTTCCTCAGCTGCAGCTGCCCTGTGGTCAGGGAGCGGGGTCCCCGGGGAGACGGTCCGTCCCTCTGTGGCTGCACCAGGACCCCACACATCGCACACGGCAGACGTGGGGCCTCTCGCCCGGGGGTCCCGTGGTGTCCGGGCTCCCCCGGGGGTGGGGCGCCCGCCCGCCCCTGCGTGGCCCTCACCGCGTCCCCGCGCCCCCCGCCAGGCAGCATTTCCAGAGGGTGCGGCTGCGGGAGCTGTCGCAGGCGGAGCTGCAGCTGCTGCGGCAGGCCCGGCCGGCTCCCCTGCTGTCCAGGCTGCGCTTCGTCCCCAAGCCCGGCGGGCTGCGCCCCATCGTGAACATGGGCTACGTCCTGGGCACCAGGGCCGTCTGCAGGGACAAGAAGGTGACACCTCGGCTTCGTTTCCTAAGCAAAGTGCATTCCGACCCCAGGCTTGGCGGACGGGGGCGGACGGGGGCAGGCGGGCGGAGCTCGGTGCCTGGCCGTCTCCCGGGGCTGGGGGGGAGCTCATGGCAGGGCCCGTCCCGGGGCTGCTGAGCAGGCTCCGAGCACCCACGGCACTGTCCTGACACGGACCCGTGACGCGAGGGACCCACGTGGAACCGTGTCCTGTGTCCTGCCGTGGCGTGGGGGACGCGTGCTCCGAGACCCGGGGGCAGAAGGGGCCGGCAGGCCGGCCACCGGGTTCCGGACCTTGTAGGACCCCAGCTGTGGTCGGCACCCCTCCCCCCACACCGAGTGCCTCACTGCCCCGTTTGGGGTGATTGTTGGTGTCCCCAAAAGAACAGGTGAAACCGTCAGTCTGGGTTAGGGAGCCGGTTTGAGCCGGTTGGGTCTGCGTGACGGCGTGTCCCCGCTGTGGGGACAGGGTCCCCCGGAGGCAGAGGTGGTCCCTGCGTGTGGCTCGTTGCCGTTTTCCCCAGTGGCTTTCTAGGGTTCTGGGGCGGGTCCCGGGGAGACCCAGGGTGTGGGTGTGGGGTGGGGCAGCACCTGCGGGGGCCGGGGAGGTGGGGGCGCAGAGGCGGAGCCGCCCCGGGCCCCGGCGGTCACGGGCCGGGGTGCCAGGTCCCCAGTCCCCTGGCTGGGGACCCCCGTGACGATGCCGCACCTCGGCCGTCTCGCAGATGCAGCACCTCACCTCGCGGGTCAAGACGCTGTTCGGCGCCCTCAACTACGAGCGCACGCGGCGGCCGGGGCTCCTGGGCGCCTCGGTCATGGGCCTGGACGATGTCCACAGGGCCTGGCGCGCCTTCGCGCTGCGCGTGCGGGCCCGGGGCCCGGCGCCCCCGCTCTACTTCGTCAAGGTGGGCACCCCGGGCCCGGCGGGCTGCCGGCCCTTGGGGACCCTGCCGCAGGGGCCCTGGTGGAGTGGGGAGCGGCCGGCCCTTGGGCCGTGTGCCTGGGAGTGGGGAGGGGGTGGCCTCGTCTCCATCTGGGGTGCTCGGCCCTGCAGCAGAAACCTCAGACCTCCGCGGCGGGTGTGGACTCCGGTCCCCGCAGCCCAGCTCCCCGGGGCCGATGTGACACGCCACACGCGCAGCCCACAGCCCGGTGCCCGGGAGGGGAGCCCAGCCGCCCCGGGCGTCACAGTCTGGGGGACGGGGCGTCTCCGTGGGAGCCCATGGCGGGCGTGTGTGGCTGGTGCGGGGCTGTGGGCTGGGTTCAGAGTCCCTGGCCCTAGCGTGACCAAGTCACCGCAGGGTCCACCAAGGGCGGGTCAGCCCAGTGGGGCCTGGGACGCGGGGCCGTGGCGAGTGGCGAGCAGCGTGTAAGTGGCCTCGGTCCCCCAGGTGGATGTGACAGGGGCGTATGACGCCCTCCCTCAGGACAGGCTGGAGGAGGTGGTGGCCAGCGCCATCAGGCCCCAAGAACACACCTACTGCGTGCGCCAGTACGCCGTGGTCCGGAGAACCGCACACGGGCACGTCCGCAAGTCCTTCAAGAGACACGTGAGGCCGCGGGCGGTGTGGGCGGGCGCTCGTGAGCGGGGCCGGCCGCTGCCTGTGCCAGGCGGTGCCTCTGCCCCGTCGTCCTCATGCACTTGTTCACGTCACGCTCGGCCTCCTCTGCAAGCCCCTCCTGCCCGCGTCCCCCGCTGGGCCGCTGGGACGGCTCCCGGGGTGGAGCGGGGGGTGCCGGGCGGCAGAGCCGTGAGTGTGTTCCAGTGGCGTCCCCGTGGCCACCGCCCGGAGCCCCCATCTGCCCGGCGGCTGCACGGGGGCCCCTGGCCTCGGTGGTGCTGGGGAGGACACTCGAGGCCCGGTCAGCACAGGTGTCGTGAGCGCGTGCAGCGTGAGGCGGTGCCGGAGAGGGGACAGGCGGGGGCGGGGTCCCCAGAAGTCCCTGGGGAAGGCGCCGGGGAGCCCAGCAGGCGGGTGTGTGGGGCCGCGGGCCCTGCAGTGCACCCAGGAAGTGAACACGTGTGCACAGATGGTGCCACCCCCTGCCTGCAGCGGGAGGTCACGGGCGGCCCGAGGCCCCACCCCCCGGTGGCCACTGCTGTGACCCCGTCGCTGAGACTCGCTGACCTGTCTCAGCATGAGCTGGCAGAACGCCCTTCCCGTCCTGTCTGTCACTCCCCGGCGAGTGAGGTGGCCGCTCTTTGCTCCTCGTCCCATGCTCGTCCGTCTGTCCCCTGCCCACGCTGCATGGTGCGGCTCCGCTTCCCGAGCCGGGGACCCGGACGGCACCGCGATCGTCGCCGTGACCTGCCCCTTGGGTTCAGGGTGGAGCGGCCAGGCCACGGGCCGCGAGCTTCGTGCTGGGAGACGTCACCGCGAGAGCTCCCCGGCGGCCACGCTCGTGACCGCACGCGGGCAGGCTGCCGCCGCGACCCCGGCGACCTGCACCGGCCGGCACCTCATGCCGGGGCGGGTCGGCTCAGCCCCCGTCTCGGCGCTGCTGGCCGCCGGCCTCGTGGTGGACTAGTAGGCAGCCCTCGTGTGTTCTGGGGACGAGTCCTCTGCCAGGCACACGTCGTGCAAGTGTCTCCTTGGCTTGTCCCACCTTTTCAGTCTCAAGTGCAGCCTTTCGGTGAAGGACAGTTTTTCACGGCGGCGAAGTCGCTGCGTGGCGGTCCCCGGCTGAGGCCGGGAGCCCCGCCCAGACTCCGCCATCCCTTTCCTTCGGAACGTTGCTGCTTCGGCTTCCGCCTTCAGGTCCAGGGTCTGAGTTCACCTTGTGCGTGACGTTTCTAAGCCGCTGTCCCTGCCTGAGGCCAGGTTTCTCGCACACCTGCCTTCCCGTGCCCTGGTCCTGTCTGTGTCTCGCCCTCTGTCAGAGCCGCTCACTGCACCCTTACGCCCAGCTTCGCACCTTCGGGCTCCGGACCCCGTGAGTCGCCTCGCGGATTCCAGTCCCTGACAGACTTCCCCGTCCTGCCTGTGCTTCAGCGGTTCTGTCGTCTTTGCCGGTGTCGGGATCCGGTGACCCGGCGCCCACCCCGCCCGCGAGGGTCCCGCGTGCCCGCCCCGCGGCTCTGCTGTGGCTGGGCCTCGCTTTTTCACGAGCTGCCAGGCCTTTGTGAGGCGTTGGAAGCAGAGGTGTCGCTCCGTGTCACGCCCCCCCAGAGAGGACGAGGTGCTCCTGACGGGCGGCCTGCCGGGCAGCCTCACTCCCGCGGGGGGCGTCCGCGACCGCGGGGGCAGCCCCTCGTCCGCCCCGCCCCCCGTGCTCAGCTGAGCCCAGTGCCGCTGTCCCCGGCAGGGGCCCCAAGTGCCCGGCGCTGGGCTGGAGGGGACCCCGCACAGCTGTGGCTCCCCCCGGGCCCTTCCCCCCAGGACCCGGCCCTGGGCCCTGGCTGCCCCCACCTTCTGCTCCTCCCACAGTGGGTGAGACAGGCCCCAGGGGCAAGTCCGGTGAGCGTGGGGCGCACCCCAGACGGAGCCCCCCGGTCCATCGGCGTCCTGCATCCTGCCCCTCCCTATGCCGTTTTCCTCCGCGTTTCACCGGGGGGCGCAGCGGTCACGGCGGAGGTGACCGGGGGTCCTGCCCTGTGCCGGCCCCGCCTCTGTCCTCCCTGCCCCGCCCGGGCTGCACAGCGGGGCCTGACTGCCCCCGGGACGTGGCTGCGCGCGTCGGCGCCCAGGCCTGGGCTCGGAGGGCGCCGTGCCCCTGCCTGACGCCGGCCTCCCCCCCCCGGCAGGTGTCCACCTTCACGGACCTGCAGCCGTACATGAGACAGTTCGTGCGGCACCTGCAGGGGGCCAGCTCGCTGAGGGACGCCGTGGTCATCGAGCAGGTCGGCGTGGGCAGCGCGCGGGGCACCGCCGGGGGGGCCGGGGACACGGCGAGGCCACCCTTCGCGGCCGGCGGAGGCTTCTGCCTGCGGCTGCGCTCCGGCCTGCGCCTTGCCGGGTTCCCGGCTGCCGTGCAGCCCCTTCCCTGCGGTTTGGAGACAGCTCCCCCTCGGTTTTGATCCTGAGACCAAAACACAGCCCTTTAGGACACGGTGCACCTGACCCAGAGGCTCACCTCAGGCCAACGCGTCAGGGGGGGACCCGCTTTGCTTGTGGGTGAGCAGAGAACAGCCCCGAGTCTGGGTCCAGTGTGGCGGTCCAGCCGGCCACAGGGAGGCTCTGAGACCTCCAGACGCCTTTCCTTCGGCCCACGGGGGCCCTGCCCCTTGGCTCTGAGTCACAGTGTGTGGCGCAGCCGTCGGGGTCAGTGGCCACGGGTCTGAGCTCAGCCAGAGCGACATACCCAGAGTGGCATCAGCGTTGGGCAGGCGCCGCCCGTGCCCGGCACTCAAGCTGCTCACATCATGACCACGTTCCCACACCACCCACACGCTCCACCCGCCCACCCCATCCACGCACACCCACACCCGCCCACGCCTGCACAACACCCACACACTCCACACCCACCCACCTCATCCACACACACGCTCCACACCCGCCCACACCTTCCACGCACACCCACACGCTCCACACCTGCCCACACCTTCCACGCACACCCACACGCTCCACACCTGCCCACCCCATCCACGCACACCCACACCCACCCACGCCTGCACAACACCCACACACTCCACACCCACACACCTCATCCACACACACGCTCCACACCGCCCATTCCTTCCACGCACACCCACACGTTCTGCACCCACCCACACACACCCACACACTCCACGCCCGCCCACACCTTCCACACCCGCCCACCCCATCCAAGCACACCTTCCACACACACCCACACGCTCCACACCCGCCCACACCCACTGACACACTCCCACGTGCTCCCACGCCCGCCCACACCTGCCCACCTCTGCGCCTGCCTCCACGTGCGCTCATCCACACGTGACCATGCCCACACCTGTCCCACCTGCTCCCGCATCTGCCCACAGCCCTGCCCACTCTCACTCATCCACACATAGCCACAGCCGTCCACACCTTCTCATGCTTCCAATGGTTCCCACGCCTGCCACATGCTTCCACACCTGCCCACACCGGACTCGCTCCCCTGCGCCCGCCCACACCGCCTGCCTCTCCAGAGCTACTCCCTGAACGAGCCGAGCAGCGGCCTCTTCGACGTCTTCCTGCGCCTGGTGCACAACCACATCATCAGGATCGGGGGCAGGTGAGTCGGGCGGCTGCTGCCTCCGCGGACAGGGCCGGTGTCACGTGGCCGGTGGCCGGGCGCGGTGCGCGTGTGCACACGTGTCTGCCGCGTGAACCTGGGCCCCTCCCGCTCGCCGCGTCTCCCCAGGTCCTACGTGCAGTGCCAGGGCGTCCCCCAGGGATCGGTGCTGTCCACGCTGCTGTGCAGCCTGTGCTACGGGGACATGGAGAGCCGGCTGCTCCCCGGGATCCAGCGGGACGGGTAGGAGCCGTCCCCGTCCCCTGCACGCGGACAGCGCCCCCTCGCTGCGGGAGGCCCCGAGCCCGGACCGTGGGGCTCTGCCCGCCTGCCGGGCCCCACCCCCACCGGGGCGGGGGGCCGCGGACATGAGGCGGTCACGGTCCCTTCACGGAGGTTGCACTGTCCTCGTCCGTGCAGAGTGGGACACCGGGCGCCCCGTGTCTCCCCCAGGGTGCTCCTCCGCCTGGTGGACGACTTCCTGCTGGTCACCCCTCACCTGACACACGCGAAGGCCTTCCTCAGGTGAGGGCCACGCGCGCGTGCGTCTGGGCACTGCTGTGGCCACCGTCATGCGATGCGCAGCTGTCACCTCCCGCCGTGCCCGGGGGGGCGTGGCACGGCCCCACAGTCCTGAGGAGCCGCACGCAGAGCTGCTGCCTCCCGGCGCCGGTGTGCTGTCAGGACGCGGGCGTCCCCAGCGCCGGAGGTCACGTGCGTGGACGCATCGGACGAGGCCGGTGACAGCTCGCTGGGGGCCTGCGGCGGCCTCAGCGCAGCCGCCTCATGGCGGTCTCTGGGGGACGGCCGAGGACGGGCCTCGCAGCCGGGGCGCCCGGGGCCCACACGGGTCCATGGTCCTGGTCGTGACGTTCGCACGGTCCCTGCTGCAGTGGGCAGAGGGGAGCGCGGACCCCAGCAGCCCGCGGCTCCGCCCGTGCCGGGGAAGGCAGCGTCAGGCCAGACCCTCGCCCGTGCCGCCGTCTGGACAGTGTCCCCAGACCCCGCTTCTGCCCCAGGGGCTCCTCGGGGCCCAGGACGCACTGGGCCTCACCCCTGCACACTGCGGCCTCTGCAGCCACCGTGCACACGTAAACCCATCACAGATCGAATGACAGATACGGGTCCTCGGGCACTTGCCGTGGTCAGACAGCAGCCACACGTGGCCGGAAGGGACGGCACGGGCAGGGAGGTGGCCCACTGTGGACCGTCTGGGGGCTGCTGTGAGGACGTTGGCCCGGGACGTTGACCCTGTTCTCGCTCGTGGACAAGGCCACCTGGCGTCCCCCCGGCCCCTGAGTCAGCCCCGTCCCCTGCTGCCCTTCCCTGGAGGCCGCCCTGTTGCTCACCGCTGGCAGGCCACCAGAGCGTTTGGGGACCAGCGCCTGGAGGCCAGCAGGCCGGGTCCGGGCTCCCCCGGTGCCTCCCGGGGTCACGGGCAGCATCGTGGCCCCGGGCGGCGCCCCTGCCCTCCCGGAGGCTGACGCGGGCTCCTGCCGCAGGACCCTGGTCCGCGGCGTGCCCGAGTACGGCTGCCTGGCGAACCTGCCGAAGACGGTGGTGAACTTCCCCGTGGGCGACGGCGCGGGCACGGCCCCGCTGCAGCTGCCGGCCCACTGCCTGTTCCCCTGGTGCGGCCTGCTGCTGGACACCCACACGCTGGAGGTGGCCTGCGACTACGCCAGGTCAGTGCGCCGGCCGGGCCCCTCCCTGCCCCCGCCGCAGCAGGCGCCGCGGTCTGAAGGGCGGGGGGGTGCCGTCCCCCCGCCTGTGGGCGGCGGTGTCTGGGGGTTTTGCTGAAAGGAAGCCGTGGCAGGCTCAGGGCCTCAGTGCCTGCGGCATCCTCACGGCACGGGGGCACACAGTGGCCGTCCCCGCCATGCTGGTGTCATGGGCTCGGTCACCTAGGATCTGTCGGGGGCCCCGGCTGTGGGGCGTGGGGCCTGCTCCGTACGCAGTGCCGTAGAGACTGGCACAGAGGGGAAGGTGAGACCAAGGCCCTTCTGTCCTGCTCTGGGGTGGGAGGGGCTGGCGTCCCCAAGGCCTCACCCTGGCCCGTGCACGGCCGTCCCTCCCCGTGCCCTCACGTGGCCCTCTGCCTTCGAGCCTCTCTGGTGTCTCTCGCTAGGACACTGGTCACGTCTGACGAGGCCCGCACGTTAGTCACCCACCTAACCTCAGTTCCTGTCTTAGCAGCCCTGTGCCCACACACGGCCACACAGGCAGACAGCTTCAACATGTGAATTAGGGGGACACAGTTCAGCCCTAGCAGCTTGTCTCTCTCAAACCTGAGAGCCCCCAACCCACACAGACATGGCCGGGCCAGGGGGACACAGGCACAAGGCTGCTGCTCTAAGGAGCCAGGTTCCCAAGGGCGCGAGGCCAGCGTCCCCTGTCCCTGTGGGGTGTCTGTGGCCACTTGGGTCGGCAGTAGACCTGTGTTCACGGGCTCTGCGGGGATTCTCCCAGAAAGGAAGGGGACAAGCAGCCGCAGGCGCTTCCCGCTCCTCCAGGGGGGCCGAGCGTTCCGTGCCTGGCCAGGGTCCCTGTGCCTGCGACTCCTGCCCCAGCCCCCTGTCTGCTCGGCGTCTCCTCCTGGGGACTCAGCCTGGACTTCCCGGGTCTCCCCCATCCCCCGGGCCCAGCTCTGCCCCAGCGGCCCCGGGGCACCCTCCCCCGTGGACGGTCCCTTGCCTGTGTCTGCCACCAAGTGCCACATTTGTGCATTTCTTAGGGGGCAGAGAGTGACAAACAGGAACGGTTTTCCTGGAAAGCAACATTTTTGTGTTAAAGTTCCTAAGTGTTGATATTTCCCCAGTAAAAAACCTCGTGAGGCCGTTTGAAATGCTGGGGTTAGTGTGACTTGCCACAGCGATGACATGGCCTGGGTACCGGCTGAGGAGACCGCGTGACGCCCAGAGGCGGCTCCGTCTGCCGCTAGGGCTGCTCGCCCAGAGCGTCAGAGGGGACGGACGGCTTCGGCCACGACGCCAGTGAGAGGCTGACGGGCCGCGCCGGGCGGGCTGTGCACGGCACGTGCCTGTCTCCGGGTACTCACGTGCAGGGGCCGCGTGGCGGGGACGCCCAGGCGACAGTGGTGGTGAGCAGGCCCCTCTCCACACTGCCCACGTCTTCTGCCCACAGACTGTGCGGCTGGTTGGCTGGGCGTGCCGAGAGCACGTCGTGGGGCGTCTGCGTCCCCTGGGAGAGGCCGCAGCTGTGTGGACAGGGCACGCACGCCAGGTGTGACTGGTGACATTGACGGCAGGGGTGCAGGCCATGTGACGGCGTGAGGTGGCCACACGCGTGTCACGGGACCCCTGTGTGTTGCAGCTACGCCCAGACCTCGATCCGAGCCAGCCTCACCTTCAGCCAGGGCTTCAAGGCCGGCAGGAGCATGCGTCGCAAGCTCTTCGGCGTCTTGGTGCTGAAGTGTCACAGTCTCTTTCTGGATCTGCAGGTGAGCGTGTGGCCAGTGGGCAGCCCGCACCCCCGGGACTCAGGCCCGTGCTCCTCGGCCACCTGTGGGGGTGTGTGGTTTATAGGTCTGGCTGTGTAATGCACGTGTAAGTGTGCAGACATGCGGGTGTGTTTGTGTATGTGAGC
>JAQQSQ010000665.1:0-14033 GCA_028627145.1 Eidolon dupreanum
AGGAGGAAGAGGAGGAGGAGGAGGAGGAGGAGGAAGAGGAGGAGGAGGAGGAAGAGGAGGAGGAGGAGGAAGAGGAGGAGGAGAAGGAGGAGGAAGAAGAAGAAGAGGAGGAGAAGCTGGCTCATTGAAAAAAATCAATAAATTTAACAAATCTTTACAAGACTGAAAAAATAAAGAGACAAAATATAGATTACCAATGACAGAAAGGGAAAAAAAAGATATCAGCACAGACACTGAAGACATCAAAAAGGTAGTAAGAGAATACTGTGGAAAAACTCTGCATACATAAACTTGACAACTTAGAAGAAATGGACTAGTTCCTCAGAAAATGAAAGCTCCTACGACTCAACTAATATGAAACAGATAATTTGAATAGTTATATAATTCATAAGAAAATTAAACTTGTCATTTAAAAACTCCCCCCCAAAAATCTCCAGGCCCAAGAGGTTTTTCTGGGAAATTCTACCAAATGCCTAAAGAAGAATTAGCACCAATTTTCCATAATCTCTTTCAGAAAATAGAAAAGGAAAAACTTTCTATTTCATTTTATTAAGTTAACATTATCACGATATCAAACCATACAAACACTTGTACACAAATATCCACAGCAGCTCTAATCAGAATAGCCAAACCAGAAGCAATCCAAATGTCCATAGCAGATGAATGAATGAATGAATGAATGAATTGCAGTATGGCCTTACAATGGAACATTACGCAGCAATAAAAAGTAACAACACATTAGAAGACACACGACATGGATGAATCTCAAGAACATCTTTCTAGGTTAAAGAAGTCATACATAAAAGAGTCCCTAATGGATATCCTATTGATATAAAATTCTATATGAGGCAAAACTATTCAGCAGTGACAGAAAGAAGAATCGCCGAGAGTTAAGGTGGGTTATAGGTGGGGACCAATTGCAAAGACCCGAGGGAAATCTGGGGTGATGAAAACATTCAGTTTCTGGATTGTGGTGATGTTGGTTATACAGGAGCAGATGATCGTCAAAAAGTTAGCCAACCGAAACACGTTCTGTGTGTAAATTTTAACTCGATAAAGTTGATGAAAAGTAAATCCCAAAGTATTTGACAAATATATATATGTATATATACTCACTAACATGTTTTTGTCACAAGGCCAATTCAATGTTGTAATATTTATATATCAGAGCAACTAAAGATTAATTTTAAGAGTAAGATGTAGCTGACTGTTCAGTATGTCATCTTACTTTTTCTGTCAAAAATAAAACCATAAACTCAGGATTTTTAAAATGTGACCTTGTTGTTTATAAAGTTCACACTGTGGGAAGGAAGAAGGAACATTAGCCAGAGGCTGGGGATCACCAGTTCTTTAATTCATGAAAATTATAGGTTTGCTCTCATTCAAGAGTTCAAATTAAGACCCGTCCAAGAATTCTTGCATGTGTGGTCAGGAGGGGTGGAGGTTCTTCCCTGAGTCAGGTATAGAGGGGAGATCTCTTGACACTCAGGGTGGGAGGAGAGCAGACTTGGTAATCCCAAAAGAGAAACTTCAGAAAGGCTATTGAAAAAGGGGGGTCGATAATACATGTTAGGAAGAGCTCGGAGAATTTGTCCATAAATCACAAAGAATCTATAGAAGAGGCAAAACTATTTGGCAAAGGGTGGAAGACACTGAGAATCTCTTTCTTTGTTGATATTTTATCTTTCTTGGTAACTACAGGCGTGAAGCACTATCTCATTATGGAAGGACCAATGACCTCAGTTTTTGGTGGGTCTGAGGCCATCAACCCACATATTCTGGTCAAAAACATGTTCAAAAACCAAAAAAAAATTTTTTTGCAGAGAAAAAGCGGGAAAGAAACATTACAAAATGTTAAACCCAGTTGGCTTTAAATGCCAAAAATATGGATATATTTTCACTAACTTTCTATATTTCCAAATATTGTTTTATAAGTATTACTTTCGCAATGGAAAAAAAGAGGAAACATGTCATTATGGTCTGCTGCATCTATTGGTAATGAAAAAATAAAATTCAGGGACAACAAATTGTCCCGTTGTGCTCTTCTAGCTTCTATAAATTTCTGTTACTTTTGCAAGAAAATTGCTGCATATTCTAGTCTTTTCTATTAATAAACCCGATGTGCCTTCCTATACCGCAATTTTATCCCTGTTGGTTCCTTTTTCCATTGCATGTGTCCAATACGTCAATGTTCCCTCCCACACACCGCAAGCCACAGACCACGCACGGCCACCTGGGGCAGGCGAGGCCACAGGAGTGTCCCGTGATTTTGTCCACGTGGGGAAGAAACACATTCTACTTGACTCCAAGTTCAGTAGCTAATATACTCAGGATGTTAGGAGGTGAGCTGTTTTTACTCGGGAGGAAATAAAAATCAAGCCTCCCAAACAAGCTTAGAAAATACAATTTAAAGATTATATACAACGAAAGCAATGCTTCCTGTTCCCAGTTTAGAATTACCTTTGAAATTGGTGACAATTTAAAAAGATACCTGATGATCACGCAAAGGCACTAAACACCTAAGGCGTAATTGGCAGCCCTTTGCTGTTGAGAAAGGTTTTCACAATCTCTCTATACATTCTTAAAGATGAATGAGCACAAACAAATGCCAATACGCTGCACCTCCAGAATTCAAACAGATGTACTCAGGAGTAGAAATGAGGTTTTGGGTTTGAAAATATTTTTGTCCTTCCCTCCTCAACAGATCTTAATGGAAAGACTATCGTCAAAAGTGTAGCTGGTTAATTGAGTTCAGAAAGCTTTAGGAGTGGTTGTGAGCCATCTTCATATCTCTTAACGATCTCGTTTCCTTAAAATAAGTCTCAAAAGACATCTTTCACACTTTTTTGGCAAGCCCTGTGCTTACGCCTTAGCTCAGTGAAGATAAAGGAGTCGTTTGGGAACCTGGAAGCAGGTTCGCCCTCATGGGAACCTGGAAGCAGGTTCGCCCTTGGACCTGCGTAATCCTTCCCACCTTAGTGCTGCTGGCGCCGCATGACTCAGAGCCAGAGTTTAGACTCTAGAACATTCTGTCCTCAACTGCATTCAAAGACCATAGGAGGGGTTCGTGCATGTGTGTGCTTTTAATGCACTATGTAATCTCTGCACCAAATAACAATTGAATAAATTTATAATGGATCCTAAAATCGAATGGAGAGCAGACTCACTATTCAGGAAGAAGGCACTCACATCTATCAAGCGTCTGTGTACCAAGCCCTTGACATTTATTATGCTGTCACCCTTCACGACTGGCCCTCAAACCAGCAGCAGTGGCGTCACCTAGAAACCCGTTAGAAATTCAGAATTCCAGGCACCATCCAGATGTGCATTTTAACAAGATCCTCAACACTGCTTAATTATCATTCCATTTCCGCCAAAATCATAGACATATGATATTACATCTATTTTCTATTAGGGGATTAAAGACAAGAAAGGCAAAGATGTTTGCATAAAAGTCACAATATAGTAACGAATAAAGCTGGATACAGGCCTGCTTGGAAATTTATCCTATTTCCCCTCTACTAGGCAAAGTCCTAAACTGGCCCGGTGCCACAGACTTGGGTTTCAATCCCCATTCCACCATCGAGATCTTCCTGGCTTTATACATACCAGTTCACCTATCTGGGAGTCACTTTTTTTGTCTTCCTTATTTCATGGAATTGCTACAAAACAAATGAAATTAACACACGTGAAAGCGCTTTGCAAAGGGTATAACACTGGCCGAAATCAACCTGCTCATGGAATCTTACATGTGACTCTTTCTCATTCTGTTTTTGCCAAGGCAGAAAAACCAGGAACGAAATATTCACTGCCAAGTAATGCCACCTCACAGAGTGAGAGGTCAGATGGCCTATGTGGTCTCAAAACTGGACAGGTCAGCCTTGGCCCGCCACCCACCACAAGGGTCTGGAAAGTTAGAAAGGGAGGGAAAAGGGATTTTTTTCTCTAGAAAGCGTTTTTATGGGAGATGGGATGAGGTAAGATTATTTCTCCCACATCTCAATCTTACAAAAAGGGGCCCTAAGAAGACCACACAGAGAACCTGACATTTGTCCCCTTAAAGAAGACAACTTAATCTGGAAGGAGAAAGCTCCCATAAGCCTCCTCAACTCCTGCGGGTTTTCCAGACTGAAGCCATACTAGGTTTTGGTATTGCCACGCTAACTGTTAAACTGGACAGCAAACCTTAACTATGTATCTTGGGACTAAATAGACTTTTGATTATTTAAAAATATCCAAAAAGTTATAAACCTGGTCAAGATTCAACCAAAAAGAAGGGAAACACTAATCCACATATTTGGTTTAAGGGGACAACGAGAAAAAATATCGTTTGCTGCTTGCATGCTGCTGAGAATTTCTCTTCCAATGCCTTACTTTCTATTATTTGCACCATAAATACCAATATGAGATCAGCACGAATTGTTTCCTAAGCCAAAGCCTGATTTTGCAGGTAAAGGTCACAGGAAAGAGATGGAGCGGGCAGGTGAGTTTTCCCTCAAGTTACCTATTCTTATCCTAAATTGAAATCCCTAAAAGACATTCTAATCCAGACTCTTACAGCAGCTAATCACGCAGAGGTAGGTGAAACTTCCCACAGTGAAAGGGTCCTAATTCCATTTTTCTGTGGGAAAACACAGAGGATTCAAGGAGTGATAAACTCCTGTAGCCCACACTCCGGTAGCAGCCCATCTCAGGGAGTAGGAAAAGCATATGGCAGCCTGTTCACCTGTCACAGAAATACCTGCTGAGCATCGAGGGCAGGTGAGGGGAAATCTGGGTGCAGAAGTTCAAGCAGACCCAGAAAGCTGGGCAGGAGCTGGGGACTTGAATATAGGAACAAGGTCACTGTTCAAGACAGAATCACACATGGAGAACTGAGAATCAAGCCCAGGTCTCTATCCCATCTCTTCACAAGAAGCTCAATACTCACAAACATCATCTTTCTCTCTCTATCCTCTGAGGCCATCTCCACCACCCTCACCCCTTTCCTGCTCATTCGGATGTCAAACACTGGACTTTGAAAAAGAGTCATGTCATTGTCCTCCGTGCACCTGTCACTGCCTCCCACAGTCTTAACAGAAAGTCGAGGCTGTTTAGCTGGACTCCGAGGTCTCTCACGATCGGGCTCCTGCTTCCCTTTGACCTCACCTGTCACCGCCTCCCACCCCACAGCCCACCACCCAGCCGGATGAGCCGCTCACAGCTTCCCAAAACATCCTCCTCTCGAGCCTTAGCACTCCATGCTGCAGTTTCCCAGATTTGCCGGCGATGAGAATCTCCCGGAATGCTTGTTAAAATCCAAATTTACACATTTTACTCTGGACCTACCAAATCTGAATTTCCAGGGCAGGAATCTGGGAACCTGTGTTTGTAACAAACCTTCGGGCGAAACGTATCATCTAGCATCTATAGTGTAAGCTCTACGAGGGCAAAGATTCCCTCTGCGTTTTTTATCCAGAATCCAGAGGGAGTGTTTAGTCCAGGAAGCAGAGGAAGAAGGGCTGTTCTCTTTGCCTGCAACGCCTGCCCCCCGGGATGCTCTGACCTGGCGAAGTCCTGGTTTGTTCAGGCACCACCGGCACCATTCACGTAACCTAATGAGCAGCGGATATATATTGAACGAACGAATTAATAGGAAAACGAGTGAGAGCATCAAACGGGTAGAGCAGGAAATGCGGAGAGTGGGGAGAGAATTTACAAGTGGCAGACGCACACTGATGTCTGCCACACGGGACGGCACCTGGAGGCCTAAGCGTGGGGATCCTGGGTTCAGAAGCAATGAATTCAGGCCCTGGAGGCAGGGGCCACCAGATAACTCTCTGGTCACTAAAAGGATTCAGGTCACAATGCAGAAATCTTGTGATTAGGAATGATGAGGAAGAGTGAGGAAATGGTTCACCATGGAGGCGCTCAGAAGAGATTCAGCCAGGAGTCTGCACAGATGTAGTTTAAAAAAAAAAAAAAAAAAAAAAAAAGTCCAGGAAAATCCGAAAGCTGGACCAATGCAGAAACAAGGAAGAAATCGAGGAAAGCTCAGACCATGCCCCTTTGACACTGGGCCCACCTGATGAGGCCAGAAATGTTCGTTATTTTTCCACAGTGGCATTTATTTATATAATAAAAATCCAGCCATAAAGCCTTTGGGGGTGGCAAGAAGCAAACCAGGTGTAGCTGAGGTTTCGCAAAGCTCTCAAGCTCTCCCTTGTCCTTCCCAGGTGTAAAGGGAGAGCCTCCAAGAACCCGAGAGAGAGAAAATACGAAACTTACAGGGCGTAACCACTTTTCCATTCATGTTTAAACCGTGTATCCCTGAGCAGAAACGTAGCCCATGTGATCCTGATTCATTTACACTTTATTCATCAAGATACTGTTTCCCAGGAGCAATTTAGTGTCCAGGAAGATTTTTTTTGCAACTTTCCAGAGAGATTTTAAATCCATTTTCCCCATAAAAACAGGAAGCTGTAATTGCCAACTGTCAACTGACTCAATCATGAAGAAAAAGTTCAGAATCCCTTCAAATTGTCAAGGCCATGAATTTCGGTAGTGACGCTAGATTTCCTAACCTCCCAAAAAAAGGACAGTGCTTGCGCAGTGGGTGGGTTGACTTCCCCCAGGTGTCACCAGAAGCTGACCTCACCCAGTTCCTGCCCCTGTTCTTCACTTTCCCCACAATAATCTTGCTCCCTCTTCCTCCCCCTGCCTTTATTCCTTTCCACAATGAAGTGTAATGTTTGCTTTATGGCAGACTCTATTCTAATCAACATTTTTAATACTAAAGTACAGTTCACATATAATACTATATTAGTTTCAGGTAGACAACATAGTGGTTCGACAATTATATTCCTTACAGTGCGGTTACCAGAATGTCTAGCAACCATCTGTCCCCATCAAAGTTATTACGATATTGACCATTTTCCCGATACTGTACATTACATCTCATGGCATTTATTTCTACAACTGGAGGTTTGTACCCCTTATTCCCCTTCACCTTTTCACTCATCTCCTCACCCAGCAACCATCAGTTTCTTCTCTGTATCTATGAGTCTGTTTCTGTTTTATCTGTTCATTTGTTTTGTTTTTTAGATTCCACATATAAGTGAAGTCATATGTATGTGTCTTTCAGTGTCTGAATTATTTCACTTAGCATAATACCCTCGAGGTTCATCTGTGTTGCTGTGAATGGCAAGATTTCATTCTTTTTTACGGCTGAGTAATAATCTACTCTGTGTGTGTGTGTGTGTGTGTGTGTGTGTGTGTGTGTGTACACCACAGGCTTTTTTTTTTCCATTCATCTATCGATGGACGCCTAGGTTACTTAACATTGTTATCGATGACTTGGCTGAGGACAGCTCAGATGCTGTAAAGTATGTGATGACATCAAAATAAGAGTACAGACCAGCTGACCAAATGCTAGCGACTAGTTCTAGCGCTATAATCAGTTATAACGAGAAATGCAAGTACTGTCCTTAGGTATAAAATATTTATATGGAGATATGGAAACGCACAGCAAGGGTACAATTTGTAAAGAAGTCACAGTCACAGTGTAAGAGGAACCTCAGCAAACTGAATTGGTTTCCAGTGGAGAGAAATCTAGATGGGAAAGAATCCAATCACTCGATGGCTTAGAAATTGGACCTTTTAGCCTAAAGATGAGAAAATTTGGGGAGAGTAAGACCACTCCTCGAATAAAGTAGAAGACAGAGGAACAACCACCAATGCGTTTTGTAGTCAGATTTGTACAGAAACCAATGGACCTTGCAATCCTCCAAACCTTTCTAGATCTGAAATCCTGTGTTTTTCTCCATCAAGACCTACCCGTCGCTTCTCCGTCAGTGGACTCCAGCTAGTGTAGAAATAGATAAACACTAACAACTAGTTTGGAAAGCTCCAGTATAAAATGTTCAACTACTGGCTGTCGCATCAGCTTTTTGACTTGTTTTCTGTTCTCTCGGGCTCTTCTAAAAAGAGATGCCCGGCCAGTGAGAAGTGACCTTCTCTAAGATTGAAAGACATAATGAAATCCATGCCCATACTCGAGTTATCTCATCAATTTGTAATCATCTCCCTTTTACATAAGCACATTCCCCAAGTCTTTTTTTAAAAATATCCATGAACCAACCTCTCCTTTCCTTTCGGAATTTTTAGTTATTGAATTAAGAGGCAAATGTATTTGATGATGGAAGAAAATAACAGTGATTAATTCTTATGACATTTACAAAAATGGGTTAAACTCTTTCTATGTAACTATTCTAAAGGTTGAGTACTTGGCCACTTTTTTTTTTTCCACATAACCATTAACAGTTGTGACTTGAAGAGTTCCAGAACACAAGACTAGACATTTGAATGACAAGCTAAGAGAGTACCTTGTGGAGAGCACTCACTGTGTACTCCATCCAAAATATTTCACTTGGGAAAACTAAGACAAGCAAGTCAATTAACTTTACAAGAGAAAGGAAAAAAAGAATTCAATTTTCTCTTCAGTTTACCACTGTGAGAATTGAAAAGACTCCCCTTCCAAGAAAACTATTAATTTTTACAGTGTCAGCATGTTTTTTTACAAACTGCACTTTTACGATACCATGGTCAATGCTGGAAACATTTATACTCGAGAGGAAAGCCTGCGCTTTTGCAAAGTGGAGGAAGAGTATCATAGTTCAACCATCTGATCCATTTTTAAAAACACCGTATCTAAGCCTACGGAACAATGTCTATTAATGTTGTTTAAAATCTTTTGTGAGATATCTTCTGAGGGTTGTATTCTGCTGTGTCTCTCCTTCGTCTTGCCTCCCACCATACTCTGCGGGTGCCAAGAGTGCGTGCTGTCCCCAGAGTCAGGTTGCCAGGTGTCACACGCACAACCCACATGTGAAGAAAAATGCCTCGGGCCCCAGCAGGAATTAATCCGCTGCCTCCCACGTCTTCTTTGGGCAAGAGAAGAGCATCCAACGTGACTGAAGGGATGAAAAAGAGTTCCCACCAGGAAAGGTTCAAGGAACGGGGGGTATTTTGCCTACAGAAGAGAAAGAGTGAGTGAAAATAGTCCTCCGGTGCGTTGATTGCTTGTGTGAAGGCAACGCACAAGTAAACAAATAAATAAATCAATATCCTCCAACAGAAGGAAATGAGCTTCAGCGACATCCAGGGAGCTCGTCCTTGGACAGAAGGAGGTCGTTCGGAGGTCTGAGTGACAAGGCATGGGACGGGTCTCCTCTGGGAGGTCACAGAGCGCGACCCCCCGCAGAGCTTCTGCAAGGGAAAAGCTGCCCTTTGCCCTGGATGAGCCAAAGAACACCTGCGGCTGAAATGCAGCACTGCAGTCTGGTGGCCCAGGAGTGCCAGCCAGAGATGAACCCCACCTGTGGGGAAATACGCCCAGAACGTGCCTGGGTAACCGGTTCTAGTACTCAGCACCGCCCCCCGTCACGGAGTCCCTCTTCGTGGGCTCCGAGTCCACGACTCAAGGTCAGATCTTTCTCCGTGGCAGTGAGGACACACGACACCCATGAGCGGTCCTCATTTCCCTGGTGTGATGGCGCTCTGTCGACGCTTCCTCTCATGTGCGCATCCTACGCCGTGACTACAGAGCTCTTCAAAGGACAGGATTCTTCTGACCGTGGATGAAAGAGGCTCAGGTGCGCCACGGGGTCTCAAAGGTACATGCATCAAATCCAGCCGAAAGCAGTCGACGTCTTTTGGAGACTCCTCTTTGCCCGACTCTAAGCTAAGTGCTGGGCACGTACACAATAAGCACGTCATGTTGTCTACCTCAAGTCGCTAAAATATTTTAGGTAAAAATGAGGCATATTCATGTCAAAGCAGTAGAGTGAGGCAGTTTTTGTTAGACGACAATGTGACGGAGTGAATAAGTGCCGAAGAAATCAGACATGACAAGGACACCTGTGACCTAGGACAGGCTTCATGCGGGCGATGGGACAACGCGTGGAAATCTGAAAGCATCCCCGCGCTGCGTTTCCATCGAAATGGCTTCCCAGGTTGACTCACGCCCTCTTCTCTCTCCATGAAGCTCACTGACCAATACCCACAAGCAGCCGATCACTTTTAGTTTGTAGGTGGCTTGTCTTGTTTCTAAATGGGAGCATTTCTAGCAGCTGAATATGTTTTTACATGGAGTTTTCAGTGTTTTATTTTTAGTGTCTTTACTAGAAATCCACTGGAAAGCATGGTTTGTATAAAAGACAGCATGAGCTCTAATCCCAGGACTCATATTCAGAAAAAACTAATTAGCCTTGGTCATAAATTGTTTTTTCAGTCATTCATTATGCGTTCGTTTATATGCTTTTAAGGTAAAATAAAATGTAAATGTTTAAGTATATGTACTATCATTTTTAATATTTCGGCTTTAAATGGCTTAATTAATCTGTCAACTGCTTACCCCATAGCATTGGATCATAGCGCTTTTCTTGCCAAAAGTGACATAAGAATCACCAGATCAGAGGGGAAAGCATGGATGCTAGCTTTCACTCTCCATTGGAACTTGGTCAAGACCATTCCCTCCCCAGCCCCCATTTTCAATTCTATAAAAGATCTGAGGCAAAGCAAAGCAAGTCTCTTGGTGGCCTCTTCCAGCCTTGGCCTTCTCTAACTCGGTGATACCAGCTCTCATGAGCTCCCTGTGCATAATAGATACCTGTTAATTAACAAACGTTTGCATGTGCTACTGTCCCAACCTAGCACATCTTTAAATGTTCTGGGCCTTCAGCACATTTCTCCACGTGACTACTTGTTCTCAGTAGGAAACGGGGTATCTTAACTTCTGTCTTCACTGGGTTTGAAGCAGAGGGAGAACAAGGTATGTGAGAAAAATACACATCTTACAATTGGGAAAATACGAAAATTATTAGAGGGCACTTGCTTTGGGCAAAAACAAATTCTTGATGATATGAGAGATGAGATAAGAGAAATACGGTAAATTCTCTTTATGTACAGACAGGATGCGTCATCCCAACAAAGAAGCACTTTTATACCCTCACCTGGAGAAAAAAAAGAAAAAGGACCTGAAAATGCAAATGAAATAAGAAGGATACTAAATGTGATATGGAATTCTGGATTTGATTCTGGAAACAAATAGGACATTATTGGGAAAACTGGCAAACTCTGAATAAATGCTATAATCTAATTAATGATAATGTACCGAGGTTGATTTCTTAGTTTTGACAAATATGCCATGGTTATGTGAGATGCAAAAGTTAGGAGGAGTATACGACTTATGGGAATTATCTATACTACCTTTGCAATTTTTCTGTAAATCTAAAATTATTCCAAAATATATATATATATATACACATATATATATATATATATGTATATATATATGGAGAAAGAAGAACAAAAGACAATAGAGACATACAGAGAAAGAAAGGGTTTTATAGCAAGAGAGAGACAAAGAGGTAAAGAGACAAGAAGAAGACATAAAGAGAAAAAACCAGACAGGGAATGATGAATACATAAGGAAGACCCACAGCTCAGTCTTAGTTTGGACCTATTTCTGTTGTGGGCTCATTAGTCTGTGCCCTTAATTTTCTACACCTGTCGTCTACAGGAAGTAGGTTGTGAGTATTCAACAGTTTTCTGCTAAAACACTGCGTTGTAATAAAACCAGCTCCTCCCCCATTCGCTTACTGCTACATCAAACAGTACCAGTATAAAAAAAAATCCTGCAATTTATACTTTACTTGCATAAAAAAGATTTAGTAATTAAGGGTAACCTATGACATCACTCTTATCCAAACTCGCAACGAGGAAATCATTTTTCCAACAAACGTGGAAATCTCGCTGGGTCACCCCCACGCCTTTGCTCTGATACTGAATTTCTATGAAAAGCACCTTTTGTCACCACGTGTCTATTATCCTTGTGTTTGGAGATCACCCACCGCCTTGCAGCCCAGGGGCGGGGTAGGGGGACATTCAGCCCATTCTCCTACTGATGAGGACCGGAGCCCTGGAACTGGAACTTTTTGTCATGGTTTTAATGGAATGATTTCCTTCCAGGAGTCTGGGATCACTCTCAGGCCCAAAGGACATTTCTATAAGTCATCAGAGTCATACTGGGGCACAAAATACTTGCCATCAGCCCAGGAGGGCAGTGATCAAGTAATGCACACATGGGCAAATTATAAGATATCTATTTTCCACTGAGGAGCAAAGAGCTAGTCAGAGGTGAAGTTTCTACGGATGTTTTGCAGACATGGGGCGATAAATGTCCATGGTCCCTTCGGTTACCTTGTCCTCTTATATGTGTGTCTCTCCTTCCATCAAGGACCGATGGAGCCAAAGTGGTGGGAGCAGAAAGAGAGGAAAAGGTTGTTAAGAAAATACAATCTTAAGGGCTTCCAGAGGAAATACGGCGACTTTAGGAATTATTGCTCATCTTTATGTCCCAGGATCTAATAGATATTCACGTCATACATTCTGCAATATCGGTTTAATTGAATCAAATAGAATCAGGTAAAAATAGAATTTTAGAGCTAGAGTTTATCACCTCATCCAATTCTTTCATTATTTCAGCATTTAGCCATAGAAATAAAATGAGAAGCACGAGTGTGTACCAGTCAAGGCGGTTAGCAGGGGAGAACCATTCCTCTCACAGCCATTATCATTTACAAATGGATCTTGACCGTCGACTACAGAGTTTGAAGTGAGCGGCAGCATGGACAGGCTGCTGTATGGTGGCGGATACCAAGCAGACGTGGCAGTGCTTACCTGGAGTCAGGCAGTCGTGGAAAGCAAAGATACAACATAGCACTTGCAAAACCTTGAGTGAGCCACAGCCAGCAATATAGTTTTGCATTGTAAAATATTGATTGAACATCTCACGACCTTCCCTTCCAAGGAACTGAGAAAGCCTCTGTGGTTCAAATTCCAAACTGAAATACTAATAAAGACTTTTATAGCTCTTAGGGTGCTGCGTGAGCCGCACAGCAAATCTGGGGCTGCATGCTATGTCTCTTTCACATAAGAGTTTCTTCATTGGAATGAAAAAGTGATTCACGGCATGGAGTGATCCTACGTTATCGGGCCCCAGAGAGTCATCAGAGGAAAAGGGGAATGAAAGAAGAAACCTCCCTCTTTCCATGGCTTTCAATAGAACTGTGCTCCTCCCTCGAGAAAGCTGCCTCTAACTGTAAAAGAGGCTTCAGGGGAGGCAGAGGTGAGCACACCTGCTTCAGAGGCCTCAGCAGGGATGCTGGATGAGTTATTGACCTAACAGCACCTGGAGGTCCAGCCACTTTGCGGAATTTGAGGAGGGCAATGGGCAGGGTTAATCCCATCCCTGAGGGTGAAATAAAAATAAGAGGTGATCGCTCAGCTCCAGAGAGTAAAGTACTCTCTCTATTGCCTGTGTGGCTGGAACCCAAACAGTACAGGTGGGATGCAGGTCCAGACATAAGTTAGAGTCCATTTCTTTTTATACTCAAAAAAATTTGAAAAAAAAAAAAATCATGCACTTCTCAAATTTTAGCTCTATGAGAAAATAGCCTTCTACATTAGGAACATTGTTGTAAAAAAAAAAAAAAAAAAAAAAAAAAAAAAAAACGCCCTTAAAGTCCATGCCTGATAAGTAACACCACCTTATAATGAGACATTGTTGGCTCTTTGGTTCTTAACTCACATGTCCAAATCAGCCTGCCTCAGACTGGGTTCTCTTCAAGGATGAGACACGAGAGTGAGGTTTTGGCATTTGTTTAAAAGTTAGAGGGAAAAGCAGCCATCCACCTCTAGCAGCATTTTATAACTTCCATCGTTTATAATCAGAAAGCAACGTATTGTGATATACAGCCACCTAAAGTAACGTATTCAACTAGGAAAGTAATAATTGAACCTAGCTCAGAATCCAGAGATAAAAGCTGCTTCTCATTTCAAATATTAGGAAATGGTTAGCGTACTTTAGGGATCAGCAATCTGTGACCCAGGGTCTGGCCCACGGCCTATTTTTATAAATAAAGTTTTATTGAAAAACAGTCATGCCCATTCATTCATTGGCTACGTTCACAACTCAATGGCAAAACTGAGTA
>JAQQSQ010000666.1:0-14031 GCA_028627145.1 Eidolon dupreanum
CCCCCCACCCCAGCCCAGCCCAGTGAGGGTACCAGGTCAGCGGTCAGGAGCCCGACCAGCTGGGGCGCAGACGGCCTGTCCCAAAGGGCATTCCTAGCATGTGCCTTGGAGAAAATTCTCCGCAGCTTGCGAGGGTGGGGCCACGCTCCTGGGGGGTCCAGCCCCCACACGCAGACCCCTGTTCCCAGTCCCCTGCAGGGCGCCTATGGGGCCACCAGCCGGGACCCAGCCCAGGGCAGGTCCTGTCTCTACCACCTGGATCACTCCACCCCCCAAATGCACCTCGGTTTTCCCATCAGGTAATGAGAGAGAGGGGTGCAGCGGCCTCGGCTCCCGCCAGTCAGAGGCGCCTGCCGGGCAAAGCTGGGTGGCTTCGTTTCCCGCCTGCCACTGGCCACACGTTTGTCCACGAAATGGTGGCTTGGAAGGCGGCCAGCCCCCCGCCGCTGCTCAGTGCTCCCCACCTCGGTCTGGCCTTGTCTCACCAGTTCCTGGGGTAGGGTGGGGCGGGGCGGCCTGAACCCTGTCACCTGGGGTGGCACACTTCCTTGAAGGAAGTGTCAGGGAGCTATGCCTGGAATCTTCGGCTCTGGCGGTCAGCCCTGGGTGTGGCCACTCTCCCGGCCGGAAATTGAGGGCCATGGTGACCCAGGGAAGGTGGGGACAGGCCCAGCAGCCCAGCATGTGCCCGAGGGGCTGGGCAGAGCCTCGTGCCCACCAGCTGGTGGGTCTGTCTCCCCGAGGGGCAGAGGGCCTGCAGGTGAGAGGGACAGGCGGAGGGAAGGGCCCTGCCGAGCGCCTGCTGTAGCTGGCAGGCTGAGACGATCCGTAAGGTGTCTGCGGGTGGCACTCCGCGAGCCCCTAGCGACGGCCCGGCCACCTGGGAGGGTGATGTTCATCATCGCCCCGGAAGTGGGGGTCACCTGCTCCGGGTCAGCAGGCAGGGCTAGGGTTGGGCCCGAGTCGCAAGCCACCCCTCCTGTGTTACAAGTCTGTCTGGAAGCCCAGCCACCCTCTGAATCCTGTGTTGGCACACGGGTGGTGCCCGGCTGCCCCAGAACCCACGGGAGCACCCAGGAGGAAAGGCTGGTCCTGTGCGCCCAGGTGGCTGAGTTCCCCATGCCCCTAGGTGGGCCCGAGGCTGGGTGCACAGCCGGACCTGGGCTTCACACGCTGGGGGGCCTGGGGCAGGCCGCTGTCCGCGACGGGCTGACCGTCCCCACTCCCCAGCCACGTGGCAGAGGCGAGAGCCGGTCACCTGTTTCAGCCCCCAGTGCATGGCACCATGGCCTGGAGTCTTTTCCCCACCCCCCAGGAGGACGGGCTCCCTCGCCAGGGTCCCCACTGACCCGGGCCCCGCGTGGGCTGTGCCCGCCCTGCCAGCCCCAGCCGGAGGGAGGCCCGTGACTCCAGCCCTGCCCATCCTGGGGCTCAGCACCCTCCAGGTCACACCAACAACGTCCCAGAGGGGAAACTGAGGCCACGCCTCTGGCTCGCCTGCAAGTCCGCAGCCACAGAGCCTGCTCGGGGTCCAGACGCCAGGAGGCAGCTGGACCATAGGTCGAAACAGACCTGTGTGCGCGTGTGTGCGTGCTCACCCCCGCGTTCACGTGTGCACACTCACGCAGGCACACGCATGCACGCACGCACACAGGCCTTCCAGCACAGGGGGGGCGGAGACAGCTGAGGACTGTCACATGCGGCTGGGACTGAGCACGGAGCTGCCGCCAGCACCGAGCACCGCGTCAGGACCCTCATCTGGCATTGCTGGTCGGTGTCCAGCCGCTTGGAGTAACGTCCATCAAAACGTCACTGCTAAGGTGGGACGTTCAGTAACGCGAAACGGGCTTTCCTAGGACTAGAGGGGCCTCAGAGTGACGCCCTCCACCCGCGTGCCCCCGACACGCACACAGCACTGCACGTGCGTGCGCCCCGCCCCGCCGTCCACGCGTGCGCCCCACACCGCCGTCACGCACACACGTACCCCGCACCGCCGTCACGCACACACGTACCCCGCACCGCCGTCCCCCACGCGTGCTCCCCACGCCTCCCCCACGCGTGCGCAGTGCAGTGCCTCCCCGCTACCTGGCGTGATGAGGCCCTGGTGCTTGCAGTGCACGATGGCAGCCACCAGAAGGTCCTTGAGGACGCGCAGGACCTTGCCGGGCACAATGTGGCCGGAGCACGGGGCGCTGCCGTCCGAGCAGGGGTCGAAGACATCGTCAGCCATCCAGGGCTCCAGGCCGACCCCGCCCCTGGGGACACCCAGGCGGCAGGTCACCGGGCCTTCGCCCGCCCCCGCGGCCCCTTGCTCCTCGACCAGGAGGGCTTCGGCCGCCACCCTCAGCGGCACCTCCACGTCCAGCGGGCCGTCCGAGGAGCGCAGGGCAAACTGGAAGGCCCCCAGGTCGCGGGAGTAGTCCACGAGGAAGCGGGGGTCCAGGGCGTGCGCCCGCTCCAGCACCGTGAGCAGCACGTTCTCCGCCCGCTGGAAGTCCCGCGCCCGCGGCGCCGCCCGCGAGCGGAGCGCGCGCAGGTAGTGCTCCCACGGGGACACCTGCGCGGCCATGGCGGCGGGAGGGCGCGGGGGAGGCAGCCGCCCACCGGCTGGCGGCGGGGCGCAGATCCCCAGGAGCCGAACTCCAGAGGCCGCCGCAGCAGGGTAAACACCTGGCGCGGACCGAGCCTTTGAAGCGGGAGTGAGTCAGTCGCCGACAAGCAGGAATGTCACAGGAGGGGGCGGCACCTCCAGGCTCCTCCCCGAGTCCCACACACTCCACCTCTCGGCCCAGGGCTCAGGCCCCCGCCCCCGCCCCCCGCAGGCCTGGCCGCCTCCCCCACGGCGGTGGGGGGCGTGCCTCAGGCGGTCTGCCTCCCACCGTACCCCAGCAGCAGCCGCCTGTGCCATCAGGGCCCCCCGCCCGACTTGGGCTTGGGCACAGGGCACCCCCTCTGTCAGGTGGCAAAGGCCGGGCAGGGCCCTGGCTGCCCCAGACCCTGAATGTCGCTCTCTGAGGCAACCTGCAGCCACCGGCCTGGGCTGAAGGCTGCGTTTCCACAGCGACCCACACACGCCCTCAGGCACTGTGCCCCTGCCAGCCTCAGACCCCAAGGCCAGGTGGGAATCCTGCCTCCTGCCCACAAGGCCTGCGCCAGTGCCCCCTGCCCCGCCCTGGCTGTGGGCCCACAGGCTGCCCACCCCCACCCCACCCTGAGAGGACCTGGCACCCGCCTGAGCCTGGGGCTGGAGTGTGTCTGGCTCCCCCTCGCAGGGCTGGAAAGCCGCGCCCTGCCCGCCCTCCCGCCCTTGTGCCCGGCGCCCCTCCCAGCCCAGCGCCTCCACACACGGCCTGCACGTGTCCCCTGCACGTCCCGGCCAGCAGGTGGGGGCCGCCCCATGACCTTTGGCCCCGCCAGGCTGGCTGTGGGCGCCAGGGCTCCCCGCCGGAGCTTCTGCAAACAGCAATCACGCTGTGGCTGGGGTGCCGCCCACAGCCCCCCAAGAGAGCCTGGGGCCTTGGCCACCCGCGGCCGCAGATGCGGGCAGCTGAGGGGAGAGCCGGATCCGGGGCGCTCACTTCTGCACACTCACAAGCCTTTGGAGGAGCCGCAGCCCCAGCGAGGGGCCTCCGCTCTGTGCCCCAGGACGGGGGCGGGGGCTCGCTTCCTCCCCGGGGAGCCCCTCCTTGCACCTGGCCCGGAGCCCACGTGCTTCTCCGATTCCCTGGCCCACGTGCCCTCGCCCGCCGCCCAGCCCTGCACCCCGCTGTCCCCACACCCTGCCCTCCGCGGAGGAGCTGGTCCTGCGCCTCGCACTGACCCTCCGTCCCCGAGTCAGGTCCTCATGTCCCTCCAGCTCTGCTTTCCCAGGAACCTCACAAGTGTCCCCTGAATTCCCCAGGGCGGCCCAGCGACCCAAATACCCAGGGCTTGGAGCTGGACGAGCTGCCCAGCAGCCGACCACGGGGCAGGGCCTCCCACCCGGCAGCGCCTGAGCCAGGCTGCGGGGTGGGGGGGGTGGGGGACGAGGCCCCCATCCCATGAGTGACGGCAGTTGTGAGGGTGCAGCCAGAGTGCCGGGGGCCAGACCGTCTGGGGGGCAGTCCTCACTGCACCCCGGAGCAGGCACTCGGACCTCATGGGGCAGTGGACAGGTGGAGGCCAGGAAGCTGGGCGTAAGCTCCGCCTGGCCCCCGGGGCAGGGCAGAGAGAGGGGACGAGGATGGGGCTGGAGGAGGGACACGGGACCCGGCCGCCGGGCAGCCTCTGACCACGAGGAGCCACTGGTCCCGACCCCGCAGGCCCGGCACCCCCCGGGCCCGGCAGGACACGAGGTGAGCAGTGCAGAGGGCCCGGCGTGGGCAGCGGCGTGGGGGCCCAGCACCCTGCCCGCTCGTGGCGGCTTGGGCGGGGGCTCGCCCGCACGCACACCTGCCGGCCTCGAAGCCTGTTGGTGCCACTTCCACTTCTCGCCCCAGCTCGGGCGCACGGGCCGTGGTGCGGGAATTCCCAGGGGTGCCGGGCGGGGGGGCTGGAGCGGCTCCCACCCAAACAGTCCCGGGTGAGGGGTGACAACCCCCAAGCGGCGAGGGCCTTGCAGGGAAGGGGCCGGGCCCGCTGGGAGGAGACTCGGGCCGTGTGGGGGCAGCACCCGGCCAGCGTGGCTCCCGTGTGTTCCCGCCTGGCGGGGAGGCCCCCGGGCCGGCCGTGCAGGCCGGGTGGGCAGACAGACAGGCACGCTGCCCAGGGAGGCCCCCAGGCCACCCCGCCTGTCGCCACCTCCCACGGGGACCAGTTCTCAGGCGCGCCCAGCGCGGCACATACCTGTCATCTCCCGCCACTCCTTCAGGCGGGATCGGTGTGGGAGGAGGCGACAGGCGGCTGACGCCGAGGTTCACGGGGCGGGCAGACCCTTCCCTGCATGAGACAGCAGTGGCCCCGGGGGGCTGTGAGGACAAATCCGGCTCTGGGAGTGTCAGAGGGGACGGCGCCGAGAGGGTGAGCTGTCCAGGTGTTCGCAGGTGCTCAGGGCCGTCCAAGGAGAACCAGGTGTGTGGCCGACCAGCACTGTCACCGAAGGCACCTGCCCTTGGCCAGTGGCAGAAGCAGCTGAGCCGTGGAGAGTGCCGAGGCGGCCAGGGCCCAGGGCAGGGGTGGGCAGGGGAGCACCCCGAGGACCTCGGCCCGGGGCAGGGGGAGGGCCCACGTGGCTCGTCGGGGCCACGCAGGGCGGCCAGCTTTGTGCGTCCAGGTGCTGGAGGTGGGGTTGGGCTATAGGTGCTGTGGTTGGGTTTTGGGGGTATTTTTTTATTGTGACAATAAAAAAATTATTATCCCGAGCTGGGGTATGAAGTGGAAGCGGCACGGACGAGGACGAGGCTGAGGACAAAATGAATCTACTGTCTTAACCATTTCTGAGTGTCAATCAGTGACATGGAGAACATTCACACCACCACCATCTCCAGAACTCTTTGTCCCAAAACTAGACTGTCCCTGTTACACACTCGCAGCCCCCCGCCGGGTGTCCCCGTTACACACTCACTCGCAGCCCCCCCACCGGGGTGTCCCCGTTGCACACTCGCAGCACCCCGGTGACACCTGCGCTAAGTGACACGAGCCAGTCACAAAAGGACGGAGACATTGTGACGCCACAGCTGTGACATCCCCCCCAACCCCGGTCTAAGCCGCGCTCTGTCTGCCACTCGCTCGCTGGTTGTCACTCGGGGTGCCCCACCTGCTGGCTGCGGTGACGGATGCGTGGTGAACAGCGGGGTGCGAGGCCCTCCTGGAGACCCCGCTCTCTCCTCCTGGGCACGTACCAGACGCGGGATCGCTGGACCACGTGGTCCTTCCCGTTTTAACCTTTGGGGTCCCCCGTGGCCGCACCAGCTTACGCTCCCCCCAGCAGTGCACGAGGGTCCCCGTCCCTCACGTCCCCCCAGCACGTGTTCTCCTCCGGGTTCTCAGGGTCTGGGCGGCAGCCGCCCTGATGGGTGTGGTGTCTCGTGCTCTGACCTGCATCTCCCCGAGGATCGGGGAATGTCCAGCATCATTCCATGGCCTCGTTGCCCATTCCTGGATCTTCTTTGGAGAAATGTTTATTCCGGTCCTTTGCCCGTTTCTAAATCGAGTCGTTTGGGATTTTTTATTGTTTATGTAAGAGGTCTTTATGTATTCTGGACCTTAATTCTAATACCAGAGATATGATTTGCAAATATTTTCTTCCATTCCGTGGGTTGCCTTCTCATCCTCATGATAACAGTCTTTGTCGCACAAAAGTTTTCAGTTTAGTCCATTTCTCTTTCTTTTGTTGCCTGTGTTTTCGGTGTCATAGCTAAACAATCGTGGCCAAGTCCAAGGCCGTGAAGATTTTCCCCAACGTTTCTCTGACAGTCTTATGGCTTCAGCTCTTACAGCTGGGTTCTGGGCAGGGCTTCGATGCCCCAACACCCCGGGCCATCCAGTCACCCCGGGCAGAGACACCCCGCTCCTCCCCTCACTGCAATGCAGCGTCTGAGGTCTCGTTTTATCCGCCCCACGAGAGCGAGCGGCGGAACGCAGGGCCCGGGAGTCCCCCGGCACCCCCAGGACCATCCTCCCCGGCCCACCTCCGGCACCCTCGCAGGCCGCACCCTCGCAGGCAACCCTTTGAACGGATGAGCACAGGGTGGGTCCTGCCCCATGGGGCCTCTCGGGACTGACCCCCAGCCTGGATGCCCCCACCGGCCGGGGCTGACGACCATCCCGTGGCCTCTGGGCAGGGGGTCAGATGCTGAGAGAGGCCCCGAGAGCAGGACGGAGAGGGAACGTGGACCTTCGCTCCTGCAGTGTGAGTGCCCTGGGGTGACCCCGAGAGGCCGACGTGGGAGTGTCCCCAGCGTGAGCCTCCCGTTAGCCCCTCTGATCCAGCCGCCCTGTTCTAGGGCCTCGATTTCTGTCCCAAGACCAGGCCTCGGGAGTGAACAGATGGCCAGAGGACCACAGACACAGGGACGGCACCCAGCGGCCTGGGGCGCCCACCAGCAGGCAGCAGACCGGCCGGCCTGCCTTGGCACCGGTCAGCAGCCCCGGGCAGTGCCCGAGCCGGCGCCACAACTAACGTCCAGAGCAGGGCTGCGTTTCAGGACGGCCGTCTTCCTGTTGGGCAGCTGCAGGGCACACACCCCACAGGGCCGTGACCCCGGGTCGCCCGAGCTCTGGCCACCTGGCGGGAGCCAGTCCCCTCCCACACAGCCCTCCCCCACGCTGTCCTTCGGGGGAGATGACAGAGCGATGTGTGAGCGCAGGTACGTGGCTGTCTGGGGGAGGCGCAGGTCCCTGGGGACACAGCCCCTCGTGGCAGACAGCACGGGGAGATGGGCCGATCCCACAGCAGACTCCACACCCCCTGCGGCCTCCGCCCTCCTCCCCGCCCGCTGTCCTCCGCGTGGCCCGTCCTCCGAGGACGCTTCAGGGTCGAGCGTCCTGTCCACAGGCCCGTCTGTCAGGCTGAGGACAAGGCGGGCCGGCCAAAGGCAGGAGTGGTGACCAGGCCTCGCACCAGGGAGCAGGAGGCGTCCGGGCACACGCTGAGGTCCCGGCCCCCTGGGGAGGCCCGGCTGCTGTGCACAGGCCCGAGTGAGCCTCGAGGGGCCGGCCCATGGGTGAAGGGGAGTCATGCGTCATGGAGGGCACTGGGGTGAAGGGCCCACCATGACGGCTGGGGGAAAGGCGGGGGAGGTGCCGGGCAGGACGACCCCACCCCCAGCGGGGACACCAACTGTCCTGGCTCCCGGTGACTGTCGTCTTATTCCTACTCACCTGAGTGACGCCGATCTTGGCACCCTCCTGACCCCTGCTGCCCGAGCCCCCCCCACACTGAGCCCCCACCCGAGCAGGAGCTCTCAGCAGAGGGCAGGGCCACACCCTTGGTCAGAGGGGCCAGCCCCTGGGCAGCAGGAAACGCTGGCCCTGCCCCCTCCCCAAGCCCTCTGCCAGGCTCATGGGGGCTCCTGCACGCGGGGTGCTGCAGGCAGCCTCGGGGGCCAGCGGTGCCCAGGCCATGGCAAGGGCTCTGGACCTCCACTCCATGCCATCGGGGTTGTTGCCAGTCCGGGGTGGGGCAGATGGAGGACTGGGCTCTTGGCCCCCAGGAACTGTCCAGGAAACCCCACGACAGCCCTGGATATTCAGGGGGCGTGTCCCACCGAGAGCCTGCTGGAGGCACCCTGGAAGGGGCCAGGGGCAGGGACCCCGAGGACAGGTGTCTTGGGGAGGTGGCTTTGAGCTCAGGCACCCCCTCCAGGGAACCTGGGTTCTGAGGAAGTGGCCCGCACCCCGTCAGGCTCCCTGCCGGCAGCCCTGGGGACAGAGACGCTCACCACCAAATGTCCATCCCCACTGCCTGGGCCCTTCTGGGTGGCCACAGAGGAGCTGGGGTCTCCAGGGGTCCCCAGGACGGCCGAAACGGCCTCCTCCCCTCTGGGTAAAAGCTGCTCCTGGCTGCAGCGCCCACTCTGGGGGCTGCTCCTGCCCCGGGGGCTCCCAAGGGGGATGACCCAGCTGGCGGAGGTCCAGCTTGGGACAAGGAGGCCCCGAGGGGTGAAGAGTGGGGCGGGGGTGCTGGCCTGGCCGAACGTCCAGCGCCAGGCTGGGCCCCGGGGCCCGGGAGGCCCCGGCTGGGCCTGTGTCTGCAGGAAGGGCCCTCGCTCCCTTCCCTCCCCTCCCCATGAAGGGGGGACGTCCCACCGGCCCTGATGGAGTAGCGGGCAGTGTCCCTGCCAGACCTTTACATGGCTGCGGGGAGGTTCAGGTGACTGAGAAGAAAGGGCGTCCCCCGGCTAGCCCGAATGCAGCGCCCACGGACAGGGCTAGCCTGAGACGGGTCCAGAAGGAACCGTGCTTGGGCAGGCCTGCCGTGTGAGGCTAGGGAGCCCAGGCCTCCCGGTCCTCGGTCCGCGGGGGCGGCTCCCCCCTCAGGCCACACCTGTCCCTCTGCCACAAGCCAGCTCTTCCCGAGACTGAGGGGCACGTCCGCTTAGGGCTCTGCACCGGGAGGCAGCGGTGGTCTGCGGCCGCCCCCACCTGGTGCACGGCCGTGCACGGGGCTCCCGGGCCCTCCGCAGGCCAGGTGTGGCGGGAGGCCGGCCCCGCCCGGGCACGGTCGCTTGGTGCCGGCTTCACCCTGGGCGGCTCCAGGTCTCTGGGAAACGGCTTCCTGACAACAGCGTTCCTTAGTCCCCATGGCAACAAGGCCGGCGCTCCTGTTTCCAGGGAAACCCAGCCTTCAGCGTCGCAGTAGCCACAGCAACACTTAAGCGCTGGGCTGTCCGCGGTCCCAGCCAGTGGGGCCCAGGACCCAGGACGGGGAGCAGGTGCTGCACAGGTGCGGCCCGTGTGCCTGACCGTGGAGCCGGCTTTCCCCCCGGCCCGCTCCACGCCATGAGTTCTGCCTCCAGCGAGCCCGGCGATGCGGACGCGGCCCGGCGGCCCCCGCTGGGGCTGGACGCCGTGATCCAGGTGAGTGGGGTGGCCGCCCGCCAGCGCCCTCCTTGGAGACCCCAAGGACACCTCAAGAGGGACGGGCCCGCAGAGAGGCCACCCCTCCCAGGCTCGAGGGGCACTCGCCACGTGCTCACGTGGTCAGCTCGCACGCGCACGGGCTCACACACGGGCGGCCTGGCTGCGAACGGCCCGGGGCTGGCAGACCCGAGCCCGCTGGGGGGCTCAGGGAGCCGGGCTCGGGGCTGCACACCGGGGTGGGGACAGAGGGCCCCCCGCCTGACGTGCTGGGACCTAGGTCACTGCTTCCCTGGTGGCTAAGTGAGGGAGCTGGCGGTCCTTCCCCAGAGCTGCCTGTCACCCCTGCCCACAGGCGGGCGGTGAGACCGTCCCCAGCACCTGCCCCGTGAGTCCCGGCTCTAACTCTTTCTCCTCAGCACCCATCTTTACAACGACAGTAATGACAGAATTATCCCCGGGCCCCTCCTCGCCACTCCCTACCCCCCAGAACCAACCCACGGCCCAGCCCTGCCAGCCACCCCCTTAGGTGCCCCCTGAGCCATCCCAACTCCAGCCACGCAGCCAGGCAGTCCCCGCCCTGCCTGGTCCCACGGGATCCCGCTGCAGGCCCTGGCAGCCCCCGACTTGGTATTAACCCAGTTTGCAGGGGCGACATGGCGCCTGTAAACGTGGTGGCGTCACCACACACGCGTGCAGATGCACATGCACACACACATGCACATGCACGCACACGCACATGTGCACACGCGCATGCACACGCATGCACGCACACGTACACACACACACATGCGCACGCACACAGGTGCCCACACGGGACAGAGCACGGCGGGCAGAGTGTCTGAGCCAGGTGCTGAGACCAGCGAGGTGGCCCTGGCTGGGTGACACTCTCCAGCGCCCACGGGTGCCAGCTGTCCGTGGTCCTGAGAGGGGACCCACCGGTGGCGGGCGGAGGGAGGGGCCTGCACGCTACATTTACGAGACTTTCCGCCGGGCGTCCCATGGGTCCCGTTGGCCATGAGGTTCGGTCAGTGCCCTGGTTTGGGAGCCCAGAGGCTCCAGGGTGCAAGCAAGTCGCCGTGGTCGCAGATGGGCCCGCGGGTGCCACGCGGGGAGGCGCCGCGGTCGGCAGCGGCGTCGGTGCCTGGAGACCGCAGCTTTGGTGGGAACGAGGAACCCGCCCGTCCACTCCACCCGCACCGTCATCTGCGCTGGTGATTGGGATCTGGGTGCCAGCATGCCGGGGTGAGCAAGCGGCGGGCGCCATGGGGCCCAGACAGGCCTGTGCTGACAGGAGGCGGGCGGCAGGGGCCCCCAGCCCCTCCAGCTGCAGCCGCGAGACTCAGGGGCCTGGGCGAGGTACGGCTGGAGGATGGGGGTGCCTCGTGGGGGAGGCCGAACGTGCTCCCCGTGCCGCAGAAGCCCTGAGGCCCGCTCTGCCTCTGCAGTGTCGGGGAGCGCCGGCCCCCTCACTCCCAGAAGGCTGGATTCTCTGAGGGTCCCAGACTCGGGAGGGCTGGGGCTCGCCAGCCAGCGCGAGGGCTGCTGCGGGCAGGTTGGTGACCTGGACCCAGCTCCCGCGACAGCTGTGGGACCTTGCACATTCTCCTTTGGGCTTTGATTCATGGCATTTTTCCAGGAATTTGTCCATTACAGCCAAAATCTTAAATTTACTGGTAAAAGTTGTTCCTAATCTCTCCTCACTGACTCTTCGCCGTCTGAGGCTCTGAAGCAGGGTGACCACCGGCGCCGGGGTGCTCAGGGGTTTGAGGTGCGACACCTCAGGCAGTCCCGGGCAGGCTGGATGAGCTGGTCACCCTGAGTGACACTCCCTTGCTCACCTCTGATGCTGGCCATTTGTTGGATTTCTTTAGTACTTTGTTCTCCAGGTCATTAATTTACGCAGTTACTATTTCTTTGCTTTTCAGTTCTTTGGGTTTGTGGTTCATCTAATTTTTTGAGATCGAATTTTAGCTCACTGATTTGTCACCTTCCTTTAAAATTTTTTTTTAACTTAAAAAATTGTGGTAAAATACATGTACATAAAATTCACCCTTCTAACCATCAGTGGCGTTAGCACGTCCACGTTGCTGTGTAGCCGTCACCACCGTAATGTCCAGAACTTTCTCATCTTCCCAAACTGACCCTCTGCCCCTGTCACGCACTCACTCCCCCTCCCCTCCCCAGCCCGGACTCCGTCGTCCCCATGAATCCACTCCTCTAGGGACCTGCCTAAGTGGCACCACCCAGGTTTGTCCCCTCCCTCACCACGATGTCCTCCAGGCTCATCAGCGAGTCGGCAGAACCGCATTCCGCCCCCGGGCCGAGTAATGTCCACCGTGCGCACGGGCCCCTTCCAACGACCCTCCCACGTGTCCACGGTCGGTCAGCGGGTGGTTTCCGCCTTCCAGTTATTGTGACTCGTGCTGCCACAAAAATCGAGGTGTGGATTTCTGTTGGGGCCCCGGCTTCGCGCCTGGGTGTAAGGACCTGCTGGGTCACGTGTTTGATTAGCGATTCCACGTGCAGTTTCGGGACACAGCAGACGACAGCGGCCGGCCCACGTCACGTTCCCACTTCCTTCTTTTCTGAACGTGTGCACGTCCCTCCACGCCAGGCTTCGGCTGCATCCCGTAAATTTTGAAACAGTAATTTTCATTATCATCCAAACTGTTTTCTAATTTTTGCTGCGATTTCTTGTTATCCAGCATCTAGAGGTCTAAATACCTTAATTAGAGGAGGAGCCTGCTGGCATCCAAGCTGGAGGCAAGTGGATGCCTGGGTCCGGCTCCAGGGACGAGCTCGGGGCTGGAAATGGGCGGGAGTTGCTGCACAGGGACAGCCGGGTGGGGTCCCAGGACCCAGTGTTCATGAAGGGAGCCGGCTGGGCCCCCTAGACTGGGTGTGCACGGAGGAGCTGGCACACCCCCACACGGAAAGACAGGAGGCGGGAGGAACCAGCCCTGGAGGGCAAGGTGCGGGGCCAGCGGGGTGAGGACAGCCGGGGAGCACAGTGACCCAGCCGCAGGACAGTGCCTCCGGGAGGAGGTGTGGTCCAGACGCTGCTGGCAGATGAACAAGGTGAGGGCCACGGGCTATGGCAGCAGAGAGGCCAGGTGACCTTGGCTGCAAGGATGTCTCGTGGGGCGTGTACGGGCAGTGCTGTTTTCAAGGTGGGAACAGATTAGAACAGTTTGTGTCACTAAGAAGGGTCTGATGAGAAAGTCACTGTGGGAGACAGGAGGAGGGCGGAAGGGGCCACGCCCTGTGAGAGAGAAGGGGCGGTGAGTGGACTCGTGGGTTGGGGCGGAAGTCCCCAAACCTTCCCGGGAAGGGCCGGACAAGTCGCTGCAGGCTCTGCCGACCTCGAAGCTCCCGCAGCGAGGGGGAGCCGGAGGCAGCGACGGTTTGCTGACCCCTGGTTCAGGGACGGAGGAATACATGGGTGGACGGATGGCGCCGGGCGGTTGGGGGGGTGGGCTGCAGGCCGGAGGAGGTGTGGAAAGCATTGCCCACGAAGGGTGGGGGAGAGCGGACCCCAAACTCCGGGGCTGGCCTTCGGGAGGAGGCGGCGTCCGGTTCGTCTCTGCTCTTGGCTGAAGCAGCACCTCGCTCAGCTCCCGCCACGCGGCTCCGGACAGCGCGGCCGAGAACACGCCTGGCGGCTCCGGGGACGCCCACGGCACGGCACCGTCGTGCCAGCCACTCGCCGGGTGGCTCGCGAGGTTGGGGACGCGGACGCTCTCCAGGGTTGTCCGTTTTCCTGCCGGGGTGCTCTCTCTGTCATCGATCTGAATCTGGTGCAGACACGGAAAACGAGTCCCTTACTGGACACAGGCTTTGCCAACGCCTCCTGTGCGGCCCGGGCCCGTCCCCCCGGGAACGGACGGACGCCCTCCGTCCTAACGGGCCCCGAGCATCGACTTCCCCTCTGCTCAGCGGTGCTGCCTCCGAAGCGCACTCCAAGGCCGCAGGGGCGCGCTTCCACGGTGCTCCGGAAACGAGTGTTCTCCTTTCGCGCGGGCGTCCGCGGTCCGCCTGGAACCGACCTTTGCGCACGGCCTGAGGTCGCGCCGGCGCCTCGTCCCTTCCATGCCCACGGCCCAGCCCCCCACCCCCCACCCCCCCACCCCCCCACCCCCCCACCCCCCCACCCCCGACCCCCCGACCCCCGGGGCCGAGCCGCACCGGTGCAAGCCGGCGCGCGTGCGCGTGCGCGTGCGCGTGCGCGTGGACGTGCGCCGCGCAGTCATCGTCTCACCTGCTGGTCGCTTGTCCCTACCACGCCAGAGCCAGCCTGTCCCAGCTACCGCAGGCGCACAGTGTGCCTTCACATCGGTCACAGCTCCGTCAGCTGTCTTCCTCGCGATGCCCGCGCCCCTTCGACCCCTCCTTTCCCTGTGAATCTTAGAATCGGTCTGTCAGTTTCTACAGAAGAAAAGGCCGCTGGGACCTGGAGCGGGCGTCGCTGAGCCCGGGGTCAGAGCCCCGGAGCCGGCACCGCGTCAGTCGCCCCCTCACGGCACTCTCTGC
>JAQQSQ010000667.1:0-14031 GCA_028627145.1 Eidolon dupreanum
TTATCTCCATTTTATTTAGTTCTTTTTTTCTGGAGCTTTCTTAAGCTATTTCATTTGGAGCACGTTTCTTTGTCTCATTTTGGCTGACTCTTTGTTTTTGTTTCTATATGTCAGGTTGAGCTGCTGTGTCTCTCAGTCGTGGTTGAGTAGCTAAGGTAGTAGGTGTCCTGTGGGGCCCAGTGGTGCTCCCGATGTGTCCCTTGTGTGTGTGCACCCCTGTTGTAGTTGAGCCTTGGTTACTGTTGGCACATTAATGGGAGGGACTGACCTTCAGGCTGAGGGGCTGTAAAGTCTGGCCATGACTATAGTGGAGGAGCTGTTGTGCAGGGGCTGACTCTATGGAGCAGGTTCACTTTGGTGGGGTTCTGGTGCCTGCCCAGTCTGTCCTTTGGGTGTGTCATTTGTGGAGGTGGTTGGGTGGTACTCTGGTGTGTTCTGAAGCTGGTTACCAGGTGTGTTGGTCTGAGGCCTGCTGGCACTTGGTATGTTCTGCAAAGTGATCTGCAGATGGTTGCCACTTGTGCTGGGTTTGGAGGTGCCTGGGAGAGGCTAAGCTGTGAACTGAGGCTGGCTGCTGCTAGTGCTGGGCTTTGGGCTGCTCACAAGAGGTATTGGGCACACTGAGGCCAGGTGCTGCTTGTTTGGTGCGAACCTTTGAGAGATTTTAGGAAAGTCTGCAGCATGAGCGGAGAGAGGCCATTTGTATGGAAAAGCCACCGGAAATGGCTTGGGTGGGCCACAAGTTGGGTGGGGTGGGGGCTCAGGTAATCACCAGGGCTGGGTGAAAGGTGTGAGTGAGGTTGATGGAGACTTAGATAGAGGGCCCTGCCTGTGCATACAGGCTGGGTGAGGGGAAAGTTCAACAAAGAAACAATGGATTCTGCTAGCACTTCTGTCTGGGAGAAAGCTGTCCCTCTAGCCCTTGCCCTGAAGCCAGACCACTCCGTTTATCCCTGTATGTCCCTGGTGCCTCTCAAGTTGCTACCTCAGCACTGGAATTCAGAACGAGTAAGTTGTATGCGGGCCTTTTAAGAGGAAAGCTAGGATTCTGGCCACCCTCTGTCTCACTCAGTCCCAATCTCTGCTGGTTTTCACAGCCAGAAGTTGTGGGACTTCTCTTCTTGGCACTAACACACTGGCTGGGGAGCCTGGTGTGGGGCTGGGACCCCTCACTTCTAAGGGGCAACTACCCAGTGGAGATAAGCCTCCTGATTTTTAACTGCCACACATGGGTGTGGGACCAGCCCATTTTGTCTTCTACCAGTCTCTTCATGGCTTCTTCTGTATGTTCTCAGTTATGGGACTTCTATTCAACTGGACATCAGGCAATTCTCAATGACGGTTGTTTTGTAGTTTGTTGTAATTTTGATGTGGTCCTGTAGTATTTACCTCCTCTGTCACCTTGACTGGAAGCCAGGGCATTTGGAACTTTAAGGAATGGAAATTAGAATTGAGTGGCATTTCTCTGTTTTTATGGATGATGACAGACCTTAGACTTGGGTTTGCTGAGTTCTACATAGAAGCCTTGTTTATGGAGAATTATTTTTACATTCATATCTGGTTTGTTCTTTAAACCATCCCATCAGGGCAGAGCTTGTCCAGGTTTCAAGGGATACGATACCTTGTCATACTTCAGTGCTAGTTCATTTGTGGTACCCTGTCACAGTTGAGATACTGCAGAAGAATAGCGACACCTATGTTTTTCTGACAGCTCATTTATATTTAAATCCCTTGGCATAAGCCTCTCTTTGGTCATTGTAACACACAATTTAAATTTAAATCCTGATGTTTTTAACTGTTCAGCCTCCTCTAACATCTGTAGGATAACCGGTTGCAGGCTATCTCCTCATTACTTTCGGCAAATTAAGAGAATGCCTTAGAACCAGCCGTAGGTGAGCACAGACATTCTCAGAGTTAATAAGCTGTTCTCATCACGTGTGTTCTTCCTCCCCTATTTGAATTGTGCTGCTGGTGGCACTGGTGTTGGCAGAAAGAAATATGATGTTCAGCTAATGGCTTGAGAAGGGGAGAGAAGGACTCGGGGTCACCTGTGGCACATCCTATTTTGAGCTGAGCCAAAGGAGATTAATGCTGTCACTTGCTTGATTAGCATTGCCACTTGCCTGGCTCTCGACTTCGAAATGTATTAATTCTGAGACAACAGCTCGCATTGGAGTTGTCTTGTCCACGTTTGCAACTCACCTTGTAAAATCCCATAGCAGCGGGTCGACTGGAGGAGGGGGCTGAGATGCTGCAAAGCCCTGCTTGTTTTTTGTTTGCTTTCCTGACAAGGGTTTTCAAAATAATGCTAAATTGCTTAAGCTTGAGACTGCAAAGTAATTGGTGTTTTGCGTCTCAAGTTAAAGCTCTTTTTAGAAAAGAGTTCTAGAGCGAGCATCCTTAAATCTATTCAGATGTGTACATGCATTTATTCATGCGAGTGTCAGGAAATTTCTTGTTAAGATAACCTTCCTAAGTACATCATTGTGATGAGAATCAGTAATATGTTCCTAGAGTCGGAAGTCGTCTGTGCTTGGATTTTTAAATACTCAGTAAGTATACTGCCTTACCTGGCTGGGAATTATCTGGGTTCAGGCGTTCTGCAGTCAAAGCATCGTCTTCACTATTTACAGAGAAAGGATTTTTCATCTCGTTTGCCCATAGACTGGAAGGTCCACATCCGAAGTCTCTATTTCTAGTTCTGTGGATCCACTTTCTTTCTTGCGAGAAGTTGAGAACCTGGTAGGTCCCTGAACTTCGGAGCTGAGAAATCCAAGTTCCAATCCCAGCTCTGGTACTTACTAGGAGCAATTATCTTTTATGTACGGAAAGCTTGTGGAAGAATTGGAGTAAATTATAAGTGCTGCCATTGAGTAATAAAATATGAATTTAAAAAACCTTTGGATATATAATGCCAACTTTAGAAAGTTTATGCCTATTTTACACTCCCACCATGCTTGTTATGAAATTCATTGGATATTATCATTTAGATAATCTTACCCAGCATATAGGAAAATTGTTTTGTTGTTATTCTAATGTGTGTTTCTCTGATGACTTGTGAAGTTAAACATATTTTTTCATATGCTTTTTGGTTTTTTACTCTTTCTTTTTTAAACTGCCTGATAATGTATATTGCAAGTTCCCTTGTTCACTGTGTCTTCCTCAACATAATAAATAATAATACAAATGGTAAAAAAATCATACTTCTTTTGGAAGATATAACAGTATCACCATAGCTTTTTTTTTTTCTTTAATGCTAGGTCCAAAATATATTGTACAAGCCTGATCTCTATGAGCCCCACACTAGTCAAACCTGTTCTTTTACACACAGGTTTTTGTTCTCTGATCTCATTATTTTTCTCTTTCTCTGTCACAGATGTTTTCATGGGTGATTCCCTTTTTCCTTTCCTTCTTATTTGGCTGCCTTGTCAAACTCTTCAGTGTTTCCCCTTAAAACCACACTGTCTTGGCCTTTTAATGGATTAGGACGGATTAGGACGGTCAAGGCAACAGCTCTCTTCCCGTACTAAGATCTGACACCACGCTTCTCAGGCGGTCCCCACCCACCAGGGTCAGGATCTGCGCTAGCTTCATGGCGCTGACGGGGGTTTGCTCCTTTGGGTCTGAGCAGGAGGTCATGTGTGCTGAGACACGTTCGCTCCTTCGGCCGTTCTGTAAATATTAATCGAGGGGCTGCCATGCCCAGCCCCTGCGAAGTGCTGTGAATATGGCAGTGAATAAAGCAGATAACATTCTCCCTTCTTCTTAACTGTCACTACCCAGCGTGGGGAGTTACCCAGCAAACTCATTCTGATCTTGAGGAGGTTACTATCGAGGCCACACAGTGGGAAGCTTGACTGTAGAGTCCCAAATGTACAGCTGTTTCAAAGGCATCTGAAATTCAACATCCAAAGCCCATTTCCTCATCTTCCTGCCGAAATCTGCTTTTCCCACTGACTTCCCATCTTGGTAAGTGGTGACTCCATTCTCCCAGTTAATCGACCTGGAAGTCTTAGACTGAACCTTGATTCATCTCATTTCCTCTCATCCTGTTATAGACTGAATTGTTTCTCTCCAAAAAACATACGTTGAATTACTAACCCACTCAGAATGTGATCTTATTTAGGGATAGGGTCACAGCAGATGTAATTGGTTCGATTCACACAAGGTTGTGCTGGGGTGGGGTGGGTTCCAAATCCGGTAAGACTGACATGTTTACACTTGGGGGAAACTTGGACACAGACAGGTGTACAGGGAGAGAGCCAGGTGAAGATGAAGGCAGAGGCTCTGGCCAAAGACGCCCACGATTGTCAGCATGTGAGATGCCGACAGAGGCATGGAACAACGCTGTCTCACTGCCCTCGGAAGGAACTAACCCCGCCAGCACTTGACTTTGGACTCTTAGCCTCCAGAACTGTGAGATAATACATTAAGGCACCCAGTCTGTGGTACTTTATTGTGGCCACCCCAGCAAACCAATACACGTGCCTCATTCCATCCAGCAGCAAACCCCCTGGGCACCACCAGGCAGAGTCTGACTGCTGCCCCCAATGCATGGCTTTCCCTGGCTACCAGGTTGCATCGTCCACCCACCTCCTTCCCCCCACCCCCCGGATTAGTCAGTAGCCTCCTAACTGGTCTCCCTTCTTCCACTGTTCCATTCCTCTTCTCCCAAAGCCCACTCTCAGCATAGTAGTCCAGGTCATCCCTTTAAAAAACAAGCAAAATCATGTCATCGTTTTTGCTCATCCTCCATGGATGTCCCATCTCACCCAAAGCAAAGGCCAAAGGCCATCCAGTGGCCAGCAAGGCCTCCATGACCTGGCTCTCTGATACTGCTTAAAGCTCACAGGCTTTCACTCGCATCGCTCACTCCTTTGTCTTCCTTGGCTGTCCCCTGTCCCCTGCATGCGCCCACTCAGAGTTTTGGCACCTGTTGCTCCCTCTTCTTTGAACATTCTTTCCCCAGATATCTACATGGCTCCTTCAGGGCCCCTCTTCCCACGGCCCCTTCCCCGATCGTTCCGTGCAAAGCCACACGCTCCTCCCCACCCTGACGCCATCCCCCAGCCTTCTCCATGGCGCGTGTCTTCTCCTCCATCCACTTATTCTGAGTTTGAGGATATCCATATTGAGGCCACAGTTCACCCCATACCAGGATGCGAGGAAAAAAGACGAATCAAGGTTCAGTCTAAGACTTCCAGGTCGATTAGCTGGGAGAACGGAGTCGCCACTTGCCGAGATGAGAAATGGGTGGGAAAAGCAGGTTCAGGAGGAAGATGAGGAAATGGGTTTTGGATGTCGAGTTTGAGACGCTTTTGAAACAGCTGTGCATTGGGACCCTACGGTCTAGCTTCTCATTGTGTGGCCTTGACCTTGATCTCCTCAGGCCGGGGCTGGTCCAGGTGGTCAGCAGCCTCCCCTCTGTGTGCCGAGAAAAAAATAATTATCTTCGATGTACTGAGTTGGAAAGCACGGCCTCAAGACTAACTCCTCCACTGCTTTTGCTCATGAGCTAAGTAGCTCAGATAAGGCCAGAAGCAGACAGACTTTTCAGCCTTAATTATCCACCAAATAACTTGCAGTCTCGTTCTAGCAATGAGCCACATATGTACAGCTACACTTGAAATCGCTTTGAAATTCACTGTTCCTTCCCATTCCCTTTTCTGTCACCTCGTCACCCCTTCTTTGATACTCATCTTCCTTTTCTTCAATGTTTTAGCATAAAGTCTTTTAACAATTGCCTGGGATTCTGATCTCTGTTTTCACCAGGAGATGAAACTGCTGCAGGCAGGCGAGGTCTCTGAGTTCACCGTTTGCCCTACAGTCTTGCATAAATCAACAGAGACAGACCTAACACCCGCACCGTGTCCAGGGTGACAATGCACAGCTCTCGCCACAGCCCGAAGGGTCCGCTGACTTCAGGACCCCGGGATCACTTCCGCACTCAGACGGCGTTGTGGAGTTTTCCCATGCCTGTCATTTACATTCACACTCACCTTTCCTGGGCCCTAGAATATCTCCCCCAAAAAGGCAGAGAGAACTTCATACCACATCAAATGTAAAATTACCGCAGAGCAGTTCCTTAGCTTTTATCAAAAAGTTCCATGGTAGTTTGGCGAAATTCCCCTGTTAGCATGGTACAGACATGCAATGTCCATGTGCCTGACTGTGGTTTCTGGTGCTAGTACTTAAAGCTCGATCCTGAGTATGTAAAATACAAAAGAAACCTAAATTTAGTGATTTTTTTTTTTTTTTTTTTTTGCTTATCCTAATAAAGACCCAACTCACAAGGGTGTTTTTAAAATCCAGCTGTCCGGAGTACTTTATCTCGCTAGACTGTGGGAAGGAACATTTTGGCTTAGGGATAGCACAAGGGCTGAACCAGAAAACCCTGTGAATTGCTTCAGAACAAATGATTTCCCACATTCCAAAGCAGAACACATCCAGTCAAGTCCAAATTAACCCCTTATGCACAGATGCAGACATTAATTTTGTCACCGGACAATCAGTGACAAATCACTCACATTCGTCTGTTAGAATCCTCCTGTCAGGCACATTATTTTGCTATAACTAAATTTATTATATTGGACTGTAAATGTGCTATAACCAAATTTATTGTAACTCCATGATTATACAAATAAAACATTTTTTCTTATCTATGTTGATTTCTAACAGTTGAGTAGTGGTCTGTATAGTCCAAATTCTTTAAAATATGTTCAAATTTGCTTTGCAGCCCAATATTTTGTCAGTTTTGTAAATACTTCATGTATGCTTGAGAATAATTTGTATTTACATTTTTGGGGTGTGGTATTCTTTATAGGTACCTTAATAAATCTTATTGATTATAGTTTTCAAATCTGTTATAGCCTTAGTTATACATATCCACTTGATATATCAGTTGCTAAAAGGGATGTGTGATTGTTGATTTGAGTTTTTCTTCTGTCGTTCTGTCATTTTGGTTTTGTCTATTTTGAGTCTATCTTATGAGTTATATACAAGTTTCAAATTGTTATATCTTTCTGGTAAATTAAAGCTATTATTTTAATTCCATGTTTAGAAATGCTTTTTGTCTTAAGGTTTACATATCCAATGTATAAATTCATGTGTGTGTGTGTGTCTGTGTGTATTTACCTACCTATGCATCATTCTATCTATCCATCCATCTACCCAGCCATCCATTTATCCATCCATTTATCTATCTAATCATATATTACCTGCATAAGCTATAAAATACATAATAGAATGACACAAGCTTTCTTTTTATTAATGTTTTCCTGATCTATCTTCTATCCTTTTCCTTTGAACCTTACTGTATCCTTTCATTATATAGGAGTTTTTTGTAAACTGTACACAATTGAACATTTCAACGCAATTGGAACATCTTTGCCTTTAAACTGGAAAATGTAGCCATTTACATATCATCATAACATATATTTGGGTTAATATCTACCATATACTTTGTATTTCTTTCTCTTCCTCATCCCCATTCCATTTCCCTCACTACTAGTTTAGAAGACGTATACTCTTTTTAAAAATTCTTTTAGTGTCTACTTTTGGAATTTTAACATGCACAGCTAAGTTAATTCTCTGGCTCCCTCTCTTCCTGTTTTCTTTGGCTTTGGAGAAGCCTTTTTTTTTTTTTTTTTTTTTTTTTTTTTTTTTTTTTGCTATTTCACTAATATAGTTAAAGATGTTTTTCTGTTTATCCAGCATTTTCAGTTGTGTCACTGGGAGAGTTGGCCAGGGTATCTAGTCTTTGAGCCAAAATGGAAGTCCTGAATGGATTTTATTTTCTATTTTAAAATATAATTGTTATGATTGCAAATGCAGTAAAGGAACATCCTAGGAAGTTAGAAAATACAGATAAATAAGAATAAGAAAATAAAAATGCATTATTCCTATCATTCAGAGATGATTGCTTTTAATATCTTAGAGTATATTGTTTTATCCATGTACATGTGTATGTGTGTGTGATATGTGATATATATCTATACATACTTTTTAAAGCCAAAGCATCATCACAGTACCCATGCTGGGTAGTCAGGTGCTATTTTTCTGTTAGCAATTGCTACCCTTACATATTCATACATTTTTATTTTGTGTTGTACACAGTCCCTATTAGGATTTCTCCAGCTGTCTCCTACATGTCCAGTGTCGTTGGTTCGTTCAAACCAAGCGCCAACTCAGGACCACACACTGAATCTGGTTGTTGGATCCCTGTTGCCTCTTTGTTTTCATGGCCTTGACTTGTGGAGCTGGCCAGGCCAGCTTTCCTGCAAGATGCCCACTTGCTGGATTTGTCAGATTTGTCTCTCACAGTGTCGTTTAACTTGATCCTCTCTCCCTTCTATTTCCTATAAACTACAAGTTAGTTTTGTAGGATTAATGGATCTAATTCACGCATTTGTTTAAAATGAGAGGTCATCATAACTGATGTCGTGTACCTCTTATTGCATTGGAGCCCAGAATATCTTAAAACACCACAGGTGCATTTGGCCACTAGTTATGAAGATAATAGCTTTGATGTTCCTTCGTGATAAAATGATTGTCCTTGACATCAGCAAATAATTTGTGTGGTGCTACTTTGGCATTATATGAATACCTAATTTCCATCAATCATATGCCCAGTGGTTTTAATATCATTTGAACATCCTCGCTTGGACCAATGATTTCAATAAGGGTTTTCAGAATGCTGACTTCCCAATCCCATTATTCCTTCTCAGTATTATCTGCCATTCTTCTGTAAAGCAGAGCCTTCCTTTATTAACCAGATGATTGATTTCTCTGAAATACCATTTTCTACTGGCAAGGTTTGATAAAGGCTTAATTTTTAAAATTTTAATTATCAATTTTCAAAGTAAGTTACAGCAGATTGTGACATAAGGAACTTTCGTTGATCTCATTTTTAGTATCATTATGAAGTCATCTATTTTCATTGATTCATGATGTTTCAATCTGTTAGAATCACTATCTTTTTTTGTTGCTCAAATTGTCACAGATTTGGGTAGTGGGGCTTTTGGGCCATGTCAATGCTCAAGACCAGAAAGTATATTCTACATTTTATTAAAACTAAGACAATCATTCATCGGATGATGCATCATTATTTTATGTTCCATTGGAAAAACAGATCACAACCAATTTACAGATGAATTGTCATTAATTATAAGACAGATCCTGTTTCAGAGATATTAAAATATGACAAAAAGATGACTCTTAGATTCAGTGCAACACCTTATTTTAAAAACCCATGAGTTCACAGTGACAGTTCCAACCTAATTTAGTAACAGTATGTTCACTTTGCATTTTATACTCACACATCTTCCCTGCTGCCCTGGAAATACTGATCCCCAACATCATTATATAAGTTTCCGGTCGTTGCCGTAACAAATCACCACAAGCTGGTAGGTAACTTGAAACAACGGAAATGTATTCTTTCACAAGTTCTGGAAGTCAGAGGCCCGAAATCAGCATCCCTGGAGCAAGATCAAGGGGTTGGCAGAGCCACGTTCCTGCCGGAAGTCCTGTGGCAGAATCCACTCCTCTCTCCCAGCTTTGGGTGGCGGTGGCTCTCCCTGGCTCGTGGCTGGGTCAGTCCACTCTCTGTCTCCGTAGTCACTTCGCCGTGCGTCTGTGTCAGATCTTCCTCTGCTCTACTCTCTAAGGACACACGTGAGTGCATAGGGCCCAGGTGGAGAATCCAGGCTAACCTCCTATCTCAAGACCCTTCATCGATCACCTCTGCAAAGTAATTTTTTTTCATTTAAGGCAACACAGGTTCCATGGGTTGAGTTGTGGTTATCTTTTGGGTGGCCACTATTCAACATATGACATGCATTACCATAATTACTTATGTTATCACAACAAAACCTGAAAAAACTACTTGATCGTATAATACAAAGAACAGCCTTAAGAGAATTATATGCATATTATTATAAACTGTAAAAATACTAAGTGAAATTGAACTTTAATATGTCACTCATTTTTTTGTTCTTAAAATTAAATCTTTAAGGATGTGGCTTCAAAGTGCTGTGTTGCAAACTCGCTTGAGATAAATCCTTTCTCTGTGTATTGCTTGTGTCTCAGTTTGCTTTCAATTACGGGGATTCAAAAAAATGTTATTTTTAAATTAGGTAACATATTCATGGTTCCAGGTGTCCTCCATTGGTTGATTAGGGACAAAATCATATTTAAGGCACTGGGCCTGTGATGTAAGACGGAGTCTTCCTCTCCTGGATTCGGGGTGCTCCACCTCTGCACAGCTGTGGGGGTGTCTATTTTGACCGCCAAGATGCTGAGCACTGTCTGTTATCTCCTCTTTACTTCTTTTCTAGGACTTTCCATTTCATCTAAACCTTGCTCTCCATTCTCCAGAATGTACTTTCCCCCAGTGTCTCTTCCAGCTTCCGCTACACTTGATGTTGTGATTTTTGCACAGATGCTGGGAGCCAGATGAGATGGGGTGAGGGAGCACGTGAAACTCGGGTCTCTTTTGAGGGTGCAAATAGTTTGTTCACCTCGCACATCACGTAGAGCTGAGGGCGAGGAGGGAATAAGACCTGCCTTATTTCAGTAACCTCAGAACAATGCATCTTAGCTCTGTAAACACATCCACGTCTATCCTTTTATATTTTCTACGGATTTATTTGCCCTTGTTTTTCTGTTAATTATCTTTTGGAGAAATAGCAAACCTGGATCAGCTGAATCAAGAAAAAGGAGACCCTTCATGCTAGAGAAGTCAGGATGTCCCTAGAGGTCATATGTGTCCCCAGAGTGACCACCTCTTAGCTGGAAAACTCAAATAGTTTGTGTAAGTGAAATAAAGGTAGTGAGCGGAACAGTTGTGAGACTCTTTGATTTTGTGTCTTCATAACCCAGGATGTTTCTTGATATCATACTATTTCGCACACATGGCACTGAGTCTATTTTCTTAAAAACACGGGCAACTGAAGGCAGCTTAGAAATGTCCGTGTGTGTTTGCATTTGTTGACTTTTGCATGTTGGCTCAACAAATCTAATTCTTCCCAGGAGATTTCATATAATTCAAACTACCCCCCACCGCACTCCTTTTTTTTTTCCCTGAGCTTATCTTGATTGTGTGACTTGGTACAAGAAATAAGGCCACTAAAAAGATAAGATAATTTATGTTATGGGAACTCTGGTTATTCCTGAGACATTCTTGAAATTACACTCTTACTGCCTTTAAATATTAATTCTGTTTCCTGAAAGAATGAGCTAAAGAATTAAAGCGATTCTAAAGCACATGGAGGGGAAACTAAGTTCTCAAGAAAAGAAAATTTCTGGAAGGTGAAATATGCATTTTGACAGCATGCATACATTACGTTGTTATAAATGCTTCAGACTTTTTAACATCAAACTGTAGGATATGTTTTGACAGAGTGTAGTAGTTTCGCAGACATGACAAATGATTAATGTAGTACTTACTGGGATAGTTTCTAAGAAATGAATTCGATTTCTTGGATCTGGAAGTGGTTTAAGCTGTGTATTGTTTTGGTTCACTAGGGTAGCATTTGTTACCTTGAAGCAGTAATGAAATAAGAGTCATTCTAGTGAGTTTAGAGAATGAAAATTCCAAGATCAGTTTATTTGATTGGGATTCAGTTAAACAAATTATTAGGTATGTATGATAGAAACAGACTGGGACAGCCGTGCACCTTACGGTACTGGTTCAGTGGTCATTTCTAAGCCACCTCCCTTTTATTTTTTTGCATTTTAATGATCATTTCCCTTGTTTAACTATAACAAAAATTTCTGCTTTTGACAGATTATAAATGTATGTGTCTATAGTAGAAAAAATTAAAATTCAGGGTAAGATAAAGAAATAAATGGAAGTTACCCAGCATCCTACCATCCAGAGATAACTACTGTTTAACATTTTCTCTTCTTTTTCTTCAGTTTTTCTTCTTTCCTTTTTAAAAAAAGATGTTTATTAGAATACAGCTAAGATGCCCAATTGTATTAGTTTCAGGTGTATACCCTAGTCAGTCAACACTATATACCTAGAGAAGTGATCACTCTGAGTCCCAAAACCATCTGACACCAAACAACACTATTACAATGTTATTGACAATATTCGCTATGCTGTATTCCACAGCCCTATGCCTTATTTGTTTTATACCTGGAGATTTGGACTTCTTATTTCCTTTACTTATCTTGCCCCCTCTGTTTTTTATTTTTCAATTACAGTTGACAGTCAATATTATTTTAGATTAGTTTCAGGTGTATAGCGCAGTGGTTAGATATTTATGTAATTTATGAAGCGATCCCCCTGACTAGTCTAGTACCCACCTGGCACGACACATCGTTATTACCATGTTATTGACTATATTCCTATGCTGTACTTTACATCCGCATGACTGTTTCATAACTATCAATTTGTATTTCCTAATCCCTTCTCCCTTTTCACCCCGCTCCCAACCCCCTCCCATCTGGCAGCCATCAGCTTGTTCCCTGCATCTGTGAGTCTGTTTCTGCTTTGTTTATTTTGTTCTTTAGATTCCACATATAATGAGATTTTATGGTATTTTCCTTTCTCTGTCTGCTATTTCACTTAGCATAATATCTTCTGGGTCCACCCATGTTCTCGCAAATGGTAAAATTTCATTCTTTTTTATGGCTGAGTAATACTCCATTGTATATAGGTAGCACATCTTTATCTAATCATCTATTAATGGGTACTTAGGTCACTTCTATATCTTGGCTATTGTAAATAATGTTGCAACGAACATATGGGTGCATATATCTTTTCAAATTAGTGTTTTGGTTTTCTTCAGATAAATGTCCAGAAGTGGAATTGCTGGGTCATATGGTAGTTCTATTTTTAATTTTTTGAGGAACCACTATACTGTTTTCCATAGTGATTGCACCAACTTGAGATTTCACCAACAGTGCATGAAGATCCCCTTTTCTCCACACCCTCGCCAACACTCGTTTATAGATTTGATGATAGCCATTCTGACAGGTTCGAAGTGATACCTGATTGTGGTTTTAATTCGCATTTCTCTGATGATTGGTGACATTGAGCATCTTTTCATATGTCTGTTAGTCATGTGTACGTCTTCTTTGAAGAAATGTCTATTCAGGTCCTCTTCCCATTTTTTAATTGGATTGTTAGATTTTTTTGGAGTTAAGTTGCATAAGTTCTTATAAGTTTTAGATATTAACCTCTCATTGGATGTATCATTGGCAAATACCTTCCCCCATTCAGTAATTTGTCTTTCCATTTTGTTGATGGTTTCCTTCACTGTGTAGTCTCATTTGTTTATTTTTCTTTTGTTTTCCTTGCCTGAGGAGATAAATCAGAAAAAAACTTTACTAAGAACAATGTCAGAGAGTTAACTGCCTATGTTTTCTTCTAGAAGTTTTTGGCTTCAGGTTTTCCATTTAAGTCTTTAATTCATCTTGAGTTGATTTTTGTATGTGGTGTAAGAAGGTGGTTCACTTTTTTTTTTTTGATGAATCTGTCCAGTTTTCCCAACACCATTTATTAAATAGACTGTCTTTACACTATTGTATATTCTTTCCTCCTTTGTCATAGATTAATGACTATACAGGTGTGAGTTTATTTCTGGGCTTTCTATTCTGTTACATTGATCTATGTGTCTGTTTTTATGCCAGTATCATGGTATTTTGATTACTATAGCCTTATAGTATAGTTTGATATCAGATATTGTGATACCTCCAACTTTGTTCTTCTTAAGATTGCTGTGATTATTTGGGGTCCTTGGTGGCTCCATATAAATTTTAGAATTAAAATTTCTAGCTCTCTGAAAAATGCCTTTGATATTTCAATAGAGATTGCATTGAATCTATAGATTGCTTTGGGTAGTATGGACATTTTAATGATGTTAATTATTCCTATCCATGAGCATGGCATATGCTTCCATTAATTTTTGTCTTCTTCAATTTCTTTCTTCAGTGTCTTTTAGTTTTCTGAGTACAAATCTTTTACTTGGTTAAATGTATCCTAGGTTTTTTATTTTATTTTTTGATGCAATGGTAAATAGGATC
>JAQQSQ010000668.1:0-14029 GCA_028627145.1 Eidolon dupreanum
TGGAGCATTGTAGCCACTCAACACATGGTAGTTATTGGAAGCAGATGTAGGAGAGAAAGGAGGAAGGAAGGAAGGAAGGAAGAAAGGAAGGAAGGAAGGAAGGAAGGAAGGAAGGAAGGAAGGAAGGAAGGAAGGAAGGAAGGAAGGAAGGAAGGAAGCAGGGAGGGGAGGGAGGGAGGGAGGGAGGGAGGAAGGAAGCAGGAGGGAGGCAGTAAGAGGGAAGGGAGGGAGGGAGAATTTTCATGTCATTATTCAGGCAGAAAAATGGAATGACTTCAGAAATGATTTGACATGCCTGCTTTGGCTAACACTGCTGCCGTGGAGGAAATTGACAAGAAGCCAATTTCAGGGAATCATTTAGCCAGGAATGAAATGCGCTTCAGTGGATGACCTCAGAATCTGGCTGTACTTTCCATTCAAGAAACATCCAAACATCCCTTATCCATTATCCCAATGCTCGCATTTCTCTTGCTCACCCTTGCTTATCTAGATCCTTGGGGAACAGAATCAAAATATCACAATATATGTACAACTAAGATACTAACCACAGATACCAAAATGTGAGCTTCAATTTTGAAAAGGTAACAAGAAACTTAACGACGTCCAACTCCTTTCATTCCCAAACCTTTTTTTTTGGAAAAGATGATACAGAAATATTCTGAAATACAGACATATTTTTATGTAATGTTATTTACAATATACAGGAAACAACCCACTATCCAGTAGTATGGCACTAGTTAAACAAATGAGAGTACATTAATATGATGGACTGTTATGTAGTCATTAAAGTGATGTTTATGAGCATTTTTAATATCCTGGGGTAATACTTATTCAACGGTGACAAGCAAAATAATGAAGATACGAAATTACTTTAGTCCCAACTATGTGGAGGAAAGAAATCAAAATATACTGGAGGAAATACGCTAAAGCAGCCTACCATTTGAGTTGCGTTTAAGAATGATTTTTTTCTATTTTGTAGTATTGTTCATTTTTTCCAAAGTTTATACTGCGGTGTGATGGACATTTTTCCCCACCTCATTTCATTCCCAGTAAATAAATTTCTAACCACTGTTGTTCTAGGATTCTGGCCTCCTTCAAGCTAGGATAAAAAGGTGTGATTTGGTGGAGAAAAGACGGAGACACAGTTAGAGTTATGCTAAACTGAAATTATGCTAAGAGAGAGTCATTACCAGGGGTAAGCTTTGCCATAAAGTTGCTTTCCAAAGCCTCTCTTCTCTAAAACAGCACTTGAAAAAGTCTCAGATTTCCACCCATCCTCAAGCTCAGCCAGGTGAAATTTGGATGGAACTTAAAAACTGATATTCTGGTGAAAAGTTGAGAGAAAAAAGTGGGGTGCGAGAGAGAAGATCAGAGAAATTAAGAAACCAAGGGAACCATCAGGGAGGGGAAGAGGGAGAGAGAAGACTACAGGAAAAAAAACATGAGTCAGAAACTCATTTAGGTTATCTGCTTATGAGGGTCAAACAGAAAACCACACTGTGTGTAAGAAACAATAGGGAATGGTGGGAACTGAGGCAAACTGGAGGATTCAGACTCTTTGAATGAGAACAGTTAGCTCAGTTCCAGGCATATGTTACCACGCTCAAATGCAAGCTCAGTTTATGCCAGGCTTTTCCCATTTTTCAAGTCAGAAATCTATACTTTTATGTTAAAACCCTCATATTTTAAAATATTGGGAAATAATTCTTTAAATTCCATTTATAAAAATATGAGGGCTGGGAGGGGGATTGGGAGGCTGGGAGAATGGAGTGAAGGGCTAAAGAAGTACACATTAGTAGTTGATAGGTGGGCACGGGGAACATAGAAGAGGGAATGCAGTTAGCATTAATATGATGGCTAAGTGGAGGGCCAGGGGACGGAGGGAGCAATTGGGGGGATTTTTTAATGAACATTATAGATGTCTAACAAATGGACTGTATATTGGAAATTAATTTAACTATTTTAAAAAAATAATAAATTTATTTTTTAAAAATATGGTATAAATATAATAAAAAATATTGTGAATTGGTTCTTTTTGGTTGATGTACACATGGGCAATGTTACTGGTCTGTATTTTTAAATAAAGAAAAACAAAGACAAAATTAACCCCCACACACGTAGACGAAATAAAATATTAACAAGCCATATTCAAGTTTCAATCATACTGTAGTATAAGAATTCTTTTTAAACTATATGAGGTAAACTTAGTATGAACTGATAGGCAATCAAAAGGGAAACAGAGCATTTACTTATTTTCAGTACCCTCTATGATTTTTTTCTTTTCGGAAATGGACATCATGATCCCAGGCTTGTAAATTTTAAGGGGTTACAAAACAGTGAACATCCTTTAACAATCAGAAAACAATAAAAGACTAGGAAATCAGACTTGGAGTGACACTTGGCAAGGGTCCCTTCCCCCAGCCTGGAGAATGGACATCTCTTTCATCCACTCTGCTCTGAGTGAGTGTCGGTGTTATGTTTAAATGGCACATCCAGATTAATTTGTTTGACAAATGAAAAGTGGTGTGAGACATGTCGGGTCATGGAGACGGTTATGTGGTCACTGTCTGTATAAATCATCCCTGCTTCTCCTGAGGCCGTGCCAGGTTAATTCGTGAATACCTCTGATTCAGATGGCAAAGATGAGAACAAATCGCCCTTTTGCTGAAGAGTTCAGTTAGATGGATTGTGGTAGTAACCACTGGGCTAGATATGATCGAAGTCTTACAAATATAACACAGGAGCATCTGTGTGAGCATTCATCTGTGTGACTGCCTCATTCCAAGGGTTAGCATCTGGTAACCAAGGGGAAAAGGAGAACAGAGTCATCTAAAAACTTAGTCGGTAAGATCCAGGCATCCTTGGCTGTGACTAACTCCCCTTCCATCAACCCATGGCCCTGTGGTCCTCCTAGCCCAACACATTGGTTAAGGAATTCTGCTAATGACTGTAGAATTAATGATGACCATTAACTGTAATGATTGCCATTAGCTGTGGAGTTAATGATAATGAATACCCATGTGAAGCTTACTCTATGCCTCACGATGGCTTTGCATTTCCACTTAATATTTGCACATCTTGAATGGGTACTGGCAGTCTCGTTCTACAGGTGAAGAATTTAAGATGGGATAAGTTTAGTGACTTTCTCAAAGCCACCAGCTGGGATTTGAATGAGAATTCCAGTCCCGCTGTCCCGGCCTCACCCCCTCATACAGATTGTCCTCTTGACGAAGACCACAGATGTCAGTGTTTGGTAAATTTCAGAGAGATGTTTTCCAGATAGTTACTGTTTGTTTCCCAAAAGATCAACTCACATCAAGTTGACTCTGGCGAGAAAAAGCAGTTTCGAAGAACAACTTCCACAGAAACTGTGGGCGATGATAGACGGAAGTTCTAGCGTCAGACAAATCAAAAAAAAAAAAAAACATATTTATGCTCAGCCACTTTCTTGCTGTGAGACCACAAGCAAAACCCTAAAGTTTCCGAGCTTTGGGTTTGTCCTCCGGAGTGAGAGCTGGTCTAAAGATGCAGTGGAATACTCCAAGGAAAGCTCCTGGCGAAGTATTTGCCCCAAACATAAGGATATTTCTCCTTTCCGAATGGGAGATGACAGAGCTGTCCCCATGGAACCCACAGCATGAGAGCCCAATGTCATCCCCTAAAATCAGTGACCACTGAGGAACATGCCAGCCACATGTTTTTCTCTCCTTAGAATCTTGCTACTCAAGTTGTGATTTGTTCACGGTGGCAGTGACACCACCCGGGTCAAGGACACAGGCTGAGGGAGAAAGTGGCGGAGGGATGCCTTCACATAAGGTGGGCAGGAAAATTCTTTCCGGGCATTTGGGATGAAACCAATGGCAAGGAGGAGTCCACCGTTTAAAGATCTAGGGGAGGACATCGCAGACAGAAAGAACAGCGTGGGCAAAGGCCAAAGTCAAGGATAGCTTCAATGTTTGTAGGCAAAGAGAAAAAGGTGGTGCCTGGATTCATAGGGAGTGAGCAATGTCGAAGGGTAGGTACCTAATGGGAAGGCCAGCAAGGGTCTGAGTAAGACAGAGTCTACCAGTCCTCAGGGGAGATTTCTAAACTCACCAGGTTGGTCTCAAACACACACACATACACACACTTTATGTACTTTCATTGCGCCTTGAAAGTCTTTTACTTCTTACAATATAACCAAGTAAGTATTTGTATAATTATCTGTTTAATATCTGGCTACCTTGCTAGTCTATACGCAGGGGCCATTTTTATGTTATTCACCAGGATATGCTTAGCCACGAGCAAAAATGTAGACTGTGGTAAATGCTCAATTACATTTTTGGGGAAGAGAAAGAGAAAAAAGAAAATTCCCAGCTGACAATAGGTTTCATCAAATGGGAGGCATTAAATTATTTTAAGTTTCTTTACTAAATTCCCTATGAATCCTATTTTCCTGTTATTTGAAAGAATTGGGCTCCATTCCCACAAAAATTTAAGAGGATTTATCATATATATACTTGGGTATAATCCAGCTATAATTTTTCTTACACCGTTATGACAGTGAAAACAGTTCAGGGAAATTTGTGAAAATTCCAAGGAAAGCATAGAAAGGTTTTTAAGTGCCCTAGGTAAAAGCATGGGAATGTTCCAGATCATTTGTGCCATTTCAGATCACCTTTTTTGAGATATAACTCTCCTGTACAAGACTGTGCACACTTTCAATGCACAGTTTGATCATTTGGACAAATACACACACTTATGTCATGTAAGGACAACTACGAATTTAAAAGAAGAGGCTTAAATCTCAATGCTGGAAATAAGGAAAGAGACTTCTCCCCAGTCCCTTTTCTTAGAGTATAAATTTACTTTAGCAAACTTGTAAGTTTAGATTGTTTCTCTGTCTCTTTGAAATACGTGTAATATTTTTTAAAAAGCTAAATAAATCTCTTGCAAGCTTTAGGAACTAGTCATGTCTTTCTCATGGCCCTGCAGCCATCTCTTTGAAATATAATCAAGGAAGATAGCGTCTCTATCTCCCAGTTTCTTATGGGATGGTGGGAGCCTAACTCCAAGTTGTAAAACTACCTCCCTCTGTCGTAAAAATACGAGAAGCTTATGATCCCTTTGGATAAAGCCTATTAGCAAACACAAGTGGCCATCCCAATTTCCAGTGGAATCTATGATGCACTATGTGTGACAAATGGTGCTGTCAAGTCCTCTTACTTGGGAACTAGTGATCATTCTTTCTCTCATATTAGATGTATTGGGGTGACATTGGTTAATAGCATTATATGAGTTTTAGGTGTACAATTCGAGAATATATCATCTGTATATTACATTGTGTGTTCGCCACCCAAACTTTAGTCTCCTTCCGTCATCATGTATTTGACCCCCTCTATCCTCTTCATCTTCCCCTCACCTCCTTCCCCTCATAATCACCATGTTGTCTGTGTCTATGCGTTTGTTTTGTTTGTTCATTGCTTTCTGCTTTGTAGCCCACATATAAGTGGAATCATACGGTTCTTGTCCTTTTCTGTTTGACTTATTTCACTTAGCATGATACTTTCAAGATCCATCTATATTGTTGCAAATGACAATATTTCATCTTTTTTATGACTGAGTAGTATTCCATTGTATACATGTACCATATCTTCTTTATCCAATCATCCCTTGAAAGACACATAGGGTATTACCATGTCTTGGCTATTATGAATAATGCTGCAATGAACATAGGGGTATGTATATCTTTACGAATAAGTGTTTTCAAATTTTCATTTATCTTGAAACATGTATGTAATGGGTTGTATCTGTTTGGCTATAGAAAAAGGAGAGATTTCTTTTTTGAAATCTCTTGGAAGATCGCCTGTGATGTACATCATGTTCTGGTTTAATGCTTTTTCAATAATAAAATTGTGCGATTTTTTCTCTTCTACCTTTATGGAGAGTTTTTCTGGGTTGGTTGGGAGGAGATTTTGTTTTAAATTATATTTCCCTAATAGTCCCTATCACCCTAATCAAGATATATAATATTTTCATCACTCCAGAAAGTTACCATGTGACCCTTTGAAAATGAATCCCCAATCCTCCACCCAAGCAACCACTGATGGTGATATAATCACTATATCTATAATCGATTTCAGACAAATCACCAACATAATTCACTTGCAGAAGATAATATTTTCAACAAATGCTGATAGCAAAACAGGATATTTAGATTCTATCACCTACTCTAAAATTTCTTATAAATGGAATCAGATAGTATTTACTTTTCAATGTAAGACTTCTTTGGCTCAGTATGTTTCTGAGATCCAGCCATGTCATTGCATGTAGTTATTTCTTTTTAAGTGCAATGTACTGGTCTAGAATTTGATTCTGCATTCTCCTGTTTATGGACATTTAGGTTTTTGACTATTACAAATAAGGCTGCTATGAACATTCATGAACAAGTGTTTGTGGATCTACATTTTCATTTCTCTCATATTAATAGCCAAGAATGGAACTGCTGAGTCTCTTATGAAAGCATATGGTTAACTGTTAAAGTAACTGAAAAACTCCTTTGCAAAGTGGTTATACTATTTTACTCTCTTATCAGTCATTCTACACCCTCACCAACACTTACTATGGTCAGTCTCTTTAATTTTAGACATTCTAATAGGTCGGTATCTTGTGGATCTAATTTGCATATTTCTAACAAATAATGATGTTGGACACCTTTTCATGTATTCATTGACTTTTGTACATTTTCTTTAGTGAAGCATCTATTCAAAACTTTTGCCTATTTTTTAATTGTTCTTTTTTCGTCCTCTTATTGAGTTGTATTTTTTTTTTTTTTTTTTTTTTTTAGTATTCTGGACATTAGTCCTTTGTCAGATATATGTTCTACAAATATTTTCTACTCTTTTTAATAGCCAATGTTTTTGTGTTTGGTCTTAAGAAATCTCTGCTTATCCTAGGGTCATGAGATTTTTTTCTTTTATGTTTTCTTCTTAAAGTTTTATAGTTTTAGATTTTACATTTAGGTCTATGATACATTTTAAATGAAATTTTGTGTGAGTCAGAGGTTGAGGTTCACATTTCCCCTTCTCGATATCCTGTTTTTCTACTGCCATTTGTTAAAAATATTTTCTTCCACAAGTGAATTATGTTGATGATTTGCCTGAAATAGATAGACTATATCTTTATGTAATATAAATTATATACAGATATAACCTATAAATATAAATGATTTTATATACTGACCTTGCTAAATTCACATATGAATTCTACAATTTTGGTAGGGCTTTCTATATAGATGATTGTGTCATTTGAAAATAGAGAAAAGTTTTACTTATTCCTTTCAAATTTCTATACCTTTTGTTTTTGTTTTTGATACCTTGTTTCACTAACTCGTTTCTCCATCCAGAAAAATATTTAATAGAAGTAGTAAGACATTGTCACCTTGTTCCTAATATGAAAAGGGAAAATATTCACCATTTCACCATTAAACATTATGGTAAATATATGTCTTTCATAGATATCCTTTATTGAAGAGATATATCCTTCTGTTTTAAGTTTCCTGAGAGTTTTTCATCATAAACAGGTTTCCAATCCATTATCAAATCCATCTAGTAAATCTCTAATGTCAATGACTATATTTTTCAATTCAGAATTTTCATTTTATTTTTTTTACATAATTTCTGTTTCTCTGTTGACATTTTTATCAATTTGCTCACCAAGACTATATGTCCCTTTAAGGCCTTCAACATACTTAAATTGATTTTTTATGTTCTTGGTCACAATATCCATCATCTGGACTCTCTCGGTGTTGGTTTCCATTGACTATTTTTTTTCTTAGACTCGGTTGACATTTTCCTGATCTTCATGGACAGAGCCCAGAAGCCCTGGGGACTTCAGTAGGAAGAGAAATGCATTTCACAGCTACATTTGTCCTTTCAACATCTGGTACTGATGGTTTCAACCATTGACACATCTTGGCAGCAGTAAAAAGAAGTGGAAAGAAGAGATATTTAGTCTTGGGTGAGCGTGGAAATGGATGAGGTTGTACAGAACACAGACCAGAAAATAATGTTTGTGTCTGAAAGTCGGGACCTATTTATATCGCAATACCAAGTTGGCCCAAGGGGAGAGAACGCTACCCATTTTATTTCACAAACTACTTCAGAAAGAAGACAAGTTTAGGGTTGGCAATTTTGGTCCCTCCACAGCACAAGCTGTTTCCATTCTTGGGTGTAATAAGCAAAATAGAGGTGCTGGCCCACAGGAAAGGAGAGAGGCTAACGTTAAAACATGGTCTGAGTGTGTCCCATCAAAGGAGATAGAATGTTAATGAACTTGATACTAATGACAAGAAGAAGGAGGAAGAGGGGAAAGCAGTGGGGAGGAGAGGGTCCCCCTGATAAGTAGACCAACCTAATACATATAACAATAGAAAAGTCACTTGCCTTCAGATTCAACTGCAATGCCACCAAGCAATGGGGACCTAGCGGGGCTCTACCACTTTTTTGAACCTCAGTTTTGTCATCCGTAAAATGGAAATAACAGTCGTTCCTAATAGCATGGCAACTGTCAAATCACTCAGAAACTTTAGGTGCTCAGAAAAGATCTCTTTAAGGGATTAACACTTGAAGAAGACTTGAAAAATGAGACCAAGTCAGACATGTAAAAATCACATAGAAGAATGTCCCAGGCAGGAAGGGACACAAGTACAAAGATCCCAGGGCAGGAAAGAGTTTGTGCATTCAAGAACCAGAAAGGATAGAGTTTCTGAAGCATAGGAAGTAGGAGGGAGGAGAAAATTCATTTTCAGCACAGTCAGATCAGGTAGAAATTTTAGGACATGGTAGAAATGTGGATTTTACTCCAAGTGTAACAGACAGTTTTTAGGGAGCTTTTAAAGGGTTTTAAAGCGAGGGGGTAACAGAATTTGGCGTAGCCCAGTGTAGCCACGAGGGAGTTGGCTCTGTAATGCTCGTTGAAGGAATTGGTACAGCAGGGAGAGGTGGAAGCGCGTACGAAAGAACTCAGCAAGTGGCAGCTGCTGTGTCGATCTCACAGTTGCATCAATTCAGCCTCATCCTGGGCACCAGTTATCACTGAAAGGGCTCAGTTTCCTAAAGCCAAAAGAAAGGACCAACCAGGCCAGTGACACCCAGCGCCCCTGGCTGGGGACAGCTGACTCAGGCGCAGAGCAATTTGATCCAGCTGAGCTTATTTAAGCTCCCCGGCTTTGCTGATGCAGTGATGAAGGTTAGTGATGAGGGAGCATCCTTCACCTGGCTTTGGGGCATTACCTGCTGCTTGGCTGTGCCTGGATTCCTGCCCTCCCAAGAAGGAAGGGCTGTTTTTCCCTGCCTGTGCTCACTTGGCCTTTTTTTTTCGCTGAGATAAGCCCTGCTAGAGTCCTTTTGTAGCTAAGAATGAGGACAGGCACCACGGAAGCGATCTGCCCACGCTGTCTGAGTCATAGAATCCTCAAGAGTCAGGCTACGGGCCCTGTCCCCTCATCTAATTATAATACCAGAAATAAGCTACTATACATTGAGCACCTACTATGTATGCTCCAGGCATAGCATATGGCCATTGCCTTGCCTCTTTTAAATCCTCGACCACCATTTCAAAGAGACATTTTTCTCCCCATTGTATAGAGACTCAGAGAGGCTAAGTAAGTTGGCTAAGGTCACATAGCAACGAAGGGGAGAAGCTAGCATTTGAACTTAGTGTTTTTAACATCACAGATCACACTGAGCCATTTTCACATTCCTTCCCCTCCCATCTTATAAATGAGGATAGTGAAGGCAAGAATGAAAGCAATTGATTTTTTTCCCCTTTTTTCTTTTTCTCAGCTTTTTTCTCCATCTTTATTGCAATATAATAGACAATTAATTGCTTGTATTTACATTGTGCGATTCAATGAGTTTTTCCAATTATAGTTGGCGTACAATAATATACCAGTTTCAGTTGTATGACATAGTGATCAGAGATCCACATAACCCCCAAAGTGATCACCCCACTAAATTTAGTCCCCCTTCTTCCTCCTTACATATTTATTACAACATTATTAACCATCTCCCCCATGCTACACTCTACATCTCCATGTCTATTCCGCAACTATCCATTTGTTCCTCTTAATCCCTTTTCCTTTTGTTGTCCCCCCAACCCCCCTCCCATCTAGTATCCCTCTAAATATTCTCTGTACCTGTGAGTTTATTTCCGCTTTTATTGTGTTGTTGTTGACTTTGTTCTTTAGATCCCACGTGTATGTGGAGTCATGCGATATTTGTCTTTCTCTATCTGACCCATTTCATTCAGCACAGTACCCTCTAGGTCCATCAAGGCAATATATTTTTCCATCCCCTTCTTTTTAGTCTGTGTGTATCTTTTAATCTAAGTAAGTCTCTTGTAGTCAGCATGTGTAGGGGTCTTGTTTTCCTATCTATTCAGCTTTTGGTTGGAGCACTTAATTCTTTTCCATTTGAGGTACTTGTTGATAGCAATGTAGTTATTACTATTCTTTATTCCTATTTTTGATACATGTTTTTTTTTTTTTCTTAAAGAAGTCCCTTCAACATTTCCTGTAATACTGATTGGTAATGATAAATTCCTGTAGCTTATTTTTATCTCGGAAGATCTTTATCTGTCCTTCAACTCTAAATGATAGCTTTGCTGGATAAAGTATTCTTGGTTATGATCCTGGGTTTTCATTGCATCAAGTATTTTTTACCAAGCCCTCTGTTCTGCATAGTTTCTTTTGAGAAATCAGCTGCCAAACCTATGGGTGCTCTCTTGTAACTAAATGCTTTTCTCTTGCTGCTTTTAAGATTCTCTCTTTGTATTTAATCTTTGGCATTTTAATTATGATGTAATTGGTGTGGGCCTCTTTGGGTTCCTCATTTTGGGGACTCTCTGAGCTTCCTGGGGTCTATTTCCTTATGTCTATTTCCTTCACCAGGTGAGGGAAGTTTTCCATCATTATTTCTTCAAATAGCTCTTCAACATCTTGTTTTCCTTCTGATACCCCCATGACACAGATATTCTCACCTTTAATAGTGTCCCTATCTATGGCCATGCTACCCTGAACAAGCTCGATCCCATCTGATCTTGGAAGCTAAGCAGTGTCGGGCCTGATTAGTACTTGGATGGGAGACCATCTAGGAAGACCAGGTGCTGTAGGCATAAAAAATAAGGAGTTGTAAGCTGACAAGTTCTGTGAGGTAAACCAAGGGTTGTCTCACCTAAAAATAATAATAATAATAATAATAATAATAATAGTGTCCCATAGGCTCCTTAAATTATTATTATAGACTTGGCTTCTTTTTTCTTGCCATTCTGATTATGTGTCCTTGGCTTTCCAATTCTCTATACAGGTCATTTGATACTTTTCTTTATTTACTTTGTTTATTCCTTTGTTTATTCCATTTAATATACTTCTCGTCTAAGATAATGTGTTCATTTCTGACTGGTTCCCTTTTATTATTTCCATTTCCATTTTTATGTTTTTTTATCTCTCTGTTGAAGTTCTCACTGAATTCATCTACACTTCCCCTAAGTTCACTGAGCATCTTTATAACCAGTGTTTTGAACTCTGTATCTGTTAGATTGCTTGACTCCATTATATCTGGATCCCTGTTCTGTTTTCTCATATGGTTTCTGCTTCTTTGTCTTCCCATGTTGGCTGCTTTTCCATGTCTGTTTCTATGTACTAAGCAAAGCTCCTAAGTCTCCCGGTCTGATTAGTGTGGCTTTGTGTAGTTGATGTCCAGTGGCACAGTCCTGAGAGGGGTTCAGCTGCAGGCCAAGTTTAGCCCCAGCCTGTGCCTCTCCGGGACCACCTGTTAAGATTCAGCAAGAAATCACAGATGCTGTGCTTATAGTTGCCTCAAAAAGCCACACTAGAAACCAACGCCAGCTGCCTCCAATGTGAGTCTAAGCGCTGTTCATCAAGGGGCACCTAACTAGGCGAGGACACACCTGAATGTGGCTTGGGTGAGGCCATGAGTTGGGGAAGGCAGAGTTTCAAGGAATCCTCTGGGTGGAGCGACCTCTGTTATCCAGTTTGATGATGTCTCCACTATGGCAGTGCTGAGTCCATGCACTGGGAAGGGGCGGGGAGCTCAACAGAGGAACAATGTATACCTCTGGCACTTCTGTTTAGAGTGAGTCTCACCTGGGCCCTCACTACAACAACTCAGTGTCCCCTGGTAAGTCCCTGGTGCCTTCTTTGCAGCTGAACTAGCGCTGGTGCTCAGAGCAAGCAGGTTGTCACCGCGAAATGCCCCTTTAAGAGGCGTCTGCAGCTGCCGCTGCTGCAGCCTCGTTCTCACTCAACTGCTGGGGACCAGGCAGCCTCGTGTCCTCACCCTGTCCTACCTTGTGCTGTTGCAGGGTGATTTCTTAGATTTCTCCCTGGTTGTATGGCTTGTTCATCTAGATCCCAGATGATTTTCCTTGCTGTTTGCTCCTTGTTTCTGTCAAAACTTTGATTTGGTCACCAGAGGGATGAATAGAGCCTCTATCATCTATGCCATTTTTTTCTGCCTCTGAAAGCAATTGTTTTATGCTAGAAACCCCGCTGTGGTTTTAAAAGCCTTTGTCACAGAACGTAGAACCTGGCAGCACAGTATGTCTTCAAGCTCCTCAGAGGGAAGGATGGGGTAACCTTGAAGCTTCCTTCCAGCTTTTAAGTTCAGAATTCTGTCTGTGAAGTGGTTTCTGGAGAAACTTTCAAAGCAGGTTGTAGGAGGCGGCCGAGGGAGAAAACTATGCAAAGCTTTATGGACTCTGAGTTGAGGAGATGGAGCTGTGAGTTCACAGAATCCAAAACAGCTAAAGTTTGCAGGATAGAGTACCAGAGAGCAGGGAGCTGCACGTAGAGACAGTCGGGAGACCTGCCGAGGGTCCCTCAAGTACTACTGATGCTACCTTAATGTGAGGATGCTGCCTTAGGCTGTGGAAAGAAGCACCCGAAAGTATTAGAGGAAACGGTGCCTGGAACTCATGCAGGGCTGGAAACCATACCTCTTTCTATCAGACAGACTGGAAAACTTTCTGATTCGTGGGGCATTAAGTAGAATCCTTTAAAGCCTTGCCTTAGTGTCGGTGATGCTGTAATTCTTGACTAGTAAGGGACAAAAATAAGGCTCTGAGACAAAATAGGATCACAAACATTTCCTCCCCCTTCTAACGATATGGATTGCCTCAATAAATGGAAAGAAATTGAGGAAGCTTGTAACATTGTTACATGTAAAATCTTAGTGGCTATTTCCCCTTTGAGCCAGACCTGACCTAGAACAAAGGTGGCTCCTCCAGAAGCAAATGAACAGCTTTGGAAGGTGAATCGCAAACCCAGTTATTAAATTACATCTGGAACAACTTTGCCAGAGCTTTACAAAGATTTGTTTCTATAGAGCAAGTGACATGATAGGCTCCACATCACTTGTTTATTTTTATTTATTTACTTATTTAGGCAATCCTTGGTTGACCACACAGATTGCAAGGAACTTGTCAGCTTATAATCCCTTATTTTTTATTTTTTACACCTACAGCACCTGGTCTTCCTAGGTGGTCTCCCATCCAGGTACTAACCAGGCCCAACCCTGCTTAGCTTCTGAGATCAGACAGGATCAGGCTTGTTCAGGGTGACATGGCCGTAGACTCCATGTCACTTTTTTAAAGACTAGCTTGTTCATTTTTCTTTATTCTCCCTTTGAGGAGAAAGTTGCATAGGGATGAAGATGTTCTAAAGTTCTTCTTAGCATATGCCACTCCAAACAGAACACGACATTATAAATACCAACAAATCCGTACCACAAAGACAGTTTCTGTTTGATTCAACAAACATCCATTGGGCACCAAAGAATTGTATATGTGTTGGACATTAAATATCTTAATAAATAAATGAATATTTATTAATATTCATATAACAAAAATAATACATTATTATTAATATCTCTATTAATAAATAATAAATAGATGGTACTTTCTCTCAAACCTAATGAGGTAGACACATCCAAATAATATTGAAGCTTAGGAGTATCCGTAAGTGCTAAAT